>JAVKPL010007242.1:0-289716 GCA_032173675.1 Gastrolobium villosum | reverse complement strand
GAGCGATGGAACCCTACCCATCGCTGTCGAATCAAGGAACTGCAGATCCTGTTGGTCGAGGAGGAGTGCGAGGAAGAGGAGGAGGCTGGAGAGGCGGTGGGACATAAGGAAGAGCCTGCCGGAGAAGAGGTTGCTTTCCATCTGTCCATGCAAGCACTGATGGGGCTCTCTTCAAACCAAGCTATGAGGATGCAGGGAACGATCAACGGTCAGTCCGTGGTGGTGCTCGTTGACAGTGGAGCTTCCACAAATTTCGTAGCTCAGCACCAGGTTCAGAGATTAGGGCTGGCCATGGAAACCACGAAGGGGTTCAATGTACAGGTTGGGGATGGCCACCGGGTTTACTGTCATCAGGTGTGCAAAAAGGTAAGGATCCGGCTACAGGGAGTGGAAATCGTTCAGGATTTCTATGTGTTTGAGCTGGCTGGGATTGATTTGGTGCTAGGTTGGGATTGGTTGGCTGGATTGGGAGAGATTCGGGCAAATTTCAAAAATCGCACACTGACTTTTGGAGTTTCCGGTGGAGAGGTTACCTTGAGGGGGGAACTAGCGTTGGTTAGAGAGGAGGCTTCGTTCCATTCTCTGATGAAGGCTCTGAAGGATGAGGGTGAGGGGTATTTGGTTTCCCTTGATCTCACTGAGTATCATTCAGCTCAAGATTGGCCAGACTTACAGAAGCTGCTTTCCAGATATGAGGAAGTTTTTCAGGAACCAAAGGGGCTTCCTCCAAGGCGTTTCCAGGACCATGCAATAACATTGAAAGCAGGAAGTGAGGTGCCGGTTTGCCGTCCTTTCAGGTATTCTCATCATCAAAAAAATGAGATAGAAAAAATAGTGGCTGAGTTGTTAGACAATGGCATGATCCGGCAGAGCATTAGCCCTTATGCCAGTCCGGTGATCCTGATAAAAAAAAAAGATGGTAGTTGGAGGGTGTGCGTGGACTACCGTGCCCTCAACCGCATGATAATACCGGATAAATTTCCGATGCCTGTAATTGAGGAGCTGTTGGATGAGATTGGTGAATCCAAGGTTTTTTCAAAGCTGGATCTCAAGTCCGGTTATCATCAAATACGCATGAGGGAAGAAGATATTCCCAAGACAGCCTTTCAAACGCACGAGGGGCACTATGAGTACTTGGTAATGCCTTTTGGGCTTACCAATGCCCCTTCTTCGTTTCAGTCTCTGATGAACGAGGTACTCAAACCGTTCCTACGTAAATTTGTATTGGTTTTTCTGGATGACATTCTAGTTTTTAGTTCAGAAAGGTCACTGCATTTGGAACATTTACAACAAGTATTGGATGCGTTACAAGCTTATCAACTAAAGGCAAACAAGAAGAAATGTAGCTTTGGGTTGGATAAAGTGGAATATTTGGGGCACATAATTACATCAGAAGGTGTCATGGCCGACCCCAAAAAGGTGTTAGCCATGGTGAATTGGCCGGTTCCTACCACAATCAAAGGACTGAGGGGCTTCCTTGGTCTTACCGGGTACTATAGAAAGTTCGTTAAGGATTACGGTAAGGTGGCAAAACCTTTAACTGAGTTGTTGAAAAAGGATAAATTCAAGTGGAGTACAGAGGCTCAATTAGCTTTTGAACAGTTGAAAACCATCATGAGTACGGTTCCTGTCCTTGCGGTTCCGAAGTTTGACAAACCTTTCTTGGTGGTGACGGATGCATCAGGACGGGGCATTGGTGCGGCTTTAATGCAGGAGGGTAGACCGGTGGCCTACACCAGCCAAGGTTTTTCTCCTAGAGCCATGGGTAAGTCAGTTTATGAAAAGGAGTTGATGGCGATTGTGTTTGCCGTTCGTAAGTGGCGTCAATATCTTATGGGACGTCATTTTATCATCAAAACTGATCAGAAAAGTTTACAATTCCTTACCAATCAGCAGATGCTAAATGAGGAACAACAGAAATGGTGTTCCAAGTTATTTGGTTTTGATTTCGAGATACAATACCAACCGGGTAAAGAGAATGTGGTAGCGGATGCCTTGTCCCGGCAAATGTTTTTTATGGCTTTGTCTTCCACCCAGCCCGCGTATCTAGCCGAATTGGAGCAAGAAGTTCAGGCAGACCCTCACTTGAGAGGCATCACTCAAGAGTTATTGTTGGATTCCACTGCTCATCCGGGGTTCACGTTACAAGGTGGAAAGCTTCTTTTTAAAGGTCGTTTGGTTATTTCCAAGGGGTCAAAATGGATTCCGGACATCCTTCGTGAGTTTCATGACTCATGTATGGGCGGTCATTCCGGTTATTTTCGCACTTTCAAGAGGATTGAGGGGGTAGTTTACTGGGAAGGCATGCGCAAGGAGATTCAAAGGTACGTGGCCGCTTGCCCAATCTGCCAACAACACAAGGTACAAACTTTGTCCCCTGCTGGTCTTTTACAACCCCTGCCTATCCCTTCCACTGTGTGGGCAGATATCTCAATGGATTTTGTAGGGGGTTTGCCCAAGTCCATGGGAAAGGATACTATCTTTGTGGTAGTTGACCGGTTGTCAAAATACGCCCATTTTCTCCCACTTACACATCCGTTCTCGGCAATTGATGTGGCTGGGGTGTTTGTTAAGGAAATTGTTAAATTACACGGTTTCCCTCATTCTATCGTTTCCGACAGGGACAAGGTATTTTTGAGTACCTTTTGGGCTGCTTTGTTTAAAAGTACAGGGACCCAGTTGAAGTATAGTACAGCATATCACCCTCAGTCCAATGGGCAAACGGATGTAGTTAATAGATGTTTGGAAACCTATCTGCGGTGTTTATGCAGTCCTAAACCCGGTACTTGGATGAAATGGTTGCATTGGGCGGAATTTTGGTATAACACTTCTTACAAGGACCCTACTGGCATGACCCCTTTTCGGGCTTTATATGGCTGTGATCCTCCTCCCTTGGTACGCACGGGTAACTCCTCTTCCTTGGTACAGGCAGTGGATAGCTGGTTGGCGGAACAGGATGCGGTACTTGATGAATTGAAACAGAACTTGGTTATTGCACAAAATAGAATGAAAACCCAGGCTGACAAACATCGCAGGGATGTAACATTTGAGGTGGGAGAGGTTGTATATCTTCGTTTCCAACCTTACCGTTTGCGAACTTTGGCCCGTAGGATCAATGAAAAGTTGAGCCCGAGGTTTTATGGCCCTTTTCAGGTGTTAGAACGAGTGGGAGCTACGGCTTACAAGCTGGACCTGCCACTTTCGTCACGTATTCACCCGGTTTTTCATGTGTCCTTGTTGAAAAAGGCGATTGTTGTTCCAGAACTGGCTCAACCCCTTCCCCCTCAACTAACAGCTGAGTGGGAGTTACAGGTGGAGCCCGAGGAGGTGCTACAATGGCGTCGTTTGTCACAGGGCCCCTTGGAGGTCCTTATTAAATGGCAGCACCTTCCTTCGTTTGAAAATACCTGGGAACTTGCTACCACCATGAAGCTTCAATTCCCAAATTTTGACCTTGAGGACAAGGTCCTTAAATTGGGAGGGAGTATTGATACGGGCTTGCATCCTAAGGTATATACCAGAAGGAGAAATAGGGCCTCAGCCCAAGCCCAAACCGTGGGTGAGGAGAGTTTGTTAGCTGGGGAAGAATCTGGTGTGGACGCATCTGGTGTGGACGCACAACAGAAAGCGGTTAGGGAATGAGAGAGAAAGTAATATAAGGAGGGTGGCGTGTGTTGCATGGGGTATCTTGGATCATCTTATGACTAGACTTGGGAGAGACTAGAGCCTCTCTATATGCTCTAGGACTATCTTGTTAATTCTTGCTTTATCTTACTGTCTTGTTCATCCTTCACAGTAATAGCATTTCTTTCCTTGCAAGTGTAATTGAAGAGTAACACTGAATCTGAGTTGCATTAATAGAATTGAGTTGAAATTGTCTCTGTTAACTTGTTTTATTCTATCATATTGCACAGACCCAATTTTTTTGTTCTACCTTGTGCATACATAAATTTCATTACTAAGTAAGGGGCGGTGAGGATCGAACTCTTGACCCCGTGATCACGAAGACTATAATACCATGATAAACAACCATTTCTACTAGCAGCTCAAGCTATTAAGTGAAGGCACATCAATGGTTTTTATATTATATCTCTCTACCATATGTAAATAAGGGCTAAACCTCAGTGCACAAAAGCACCCTGATTATGTGAAGATAGGGGTGAAGTTGATTGTATGCAACCTTTACTCTTATATTTTTATAAAGAGACTATTTCCAAAACTCAAACCCATGACCTTCGAGTCACAAAAGAGCAGTCTTACCACTTATGCAAGGCTTGCCCTCTTGAAGTATGATATTAATTACGAAATCAACTAGAAAGAGAATTAGATAAAACAACCTTCAAACAACTATTAAATCAGCCAATGTGACAAGAAAGATAGATTTAGTCTTATATAGAAGTTAACATTGGTTTCATACAGAATTCTGATAGCATTTTGAAGAGAGGACTCACAGAATCAAGGCCCATGTAATTCAAGATCGGTCTAGCTGTAAAAATGAGAAAGAGAGTTTGTAAAACCCCAAGCACACCGCCAATAACTATTGCTGATGAAGCTGATGGAATGTAGCTTTTGTCATGGCCAAGTTTAGCTACTATTTCAATATTTGATGGTGATGAGCTGCATTCAGGATCTACATCAAAAAAAAAAATAATAATAATAATCCTGATAGATTACTCTGGGAAAGTTTACAGGTTGAAAGAAAAAATTGTTGCAAGTTATTTTAAGCTGTAAGTATTCCACTCCAAGCACTGATTCTGTTTAATACAAGTTGAAAGCTATTAAAAGGTTTTATTAAAAAAAATATATATATATATACCAGCTTCCTTTGTCTGTTCTTCTACTTCCAACTTTATTTCCTCGTTAACAGAAGAGACCTTGATCAACATTTCTTTTTCTGATGGTTGAGTTTGTAATTTATCGGCAGCATCTTCCTCAGCAACCAAAGAGGTAGTAACACTAACAAGTGGAATTATTGCAATTTTTGAGACTTGATTGAAAATAGCAATTGATACTCCCACAGCAGCAAGCTCCACAGGACCTAAAACAGTATTTCATAATATAATTTAGACACAGTTCAATCACATGCTAGTGACCAATAAATTGACAAAAGTTTATGCTAGAGGACTTGTTACAAAATACACAATAGATCTTAAAGTCCATCTGAAATATTTAGCACCGTTGTATCCCTTTAATTATTTTGAAAACTTGCACAGAAAGAGAGATGATGTTAGGACTCGGACCTAATTAAGTACACTGTTACATGTATAACCATGCCTATTAGTATGATGAGTATAAAAATCATTAAATGTTTCGCTTCTATAGAACCCTAGTTCTCCCGGACTTGTCCTACTTTTCTAGATTTCAAGTCAATTTGCGTCCCGTGAAAGCGTTACATTAACTTGAAAGTGTTTACGCATGTAACTTATCCAAGGACCTCGCAATTACTTAATGAAAACATTCACTATCGGGTCATTTGAGTCAATGAAGCGAGTGGTAATATATCCAGAAAAGAACTTCTCTCTAAAAATAACAAACTGCCACATCATGTTTGATCCTTTAACGAAAGACTGGATTTGAGGCGATATGTATTGCAGCTTCATTGTCACAAATGAGTGTCATCCACGTAACCTCCCAAAATTTGAGCTCTTGAAGTAATTGTTTGAACCAATTGAGTTCAAAAGTAGCTAATGTCATGACTTCATATTATGCTTCAGCATTTGACCTTGGAAAGACATTCTATTTCTTACTTTAGGATATTAGGTTATCCCAAATGAATATAGTTATTCACAATACCAAAAGTGGATCTCCTAAAAATAGGAGAACCCGCCCAATCAACATCTAAATATCCTACAAGCAAGGTGTGACCTTTATCCTCATAGATGAGTCCTTTTCCTAAAGTCCCTTTAATGTAATTTAGGATACGAATTATTGCATCCCAATCACCTACGCAAGGTGAATTTAGGAACTAACTTACCACAATGACTGCTAAAGAGATGTCTAGACGAGTGATTGTGAGACAATTTAGTTTCCCAACTACTCTTCAGTATCTTCCTTGATCCAAAAGTAGCTCCCCCTAATTTGGAAGAAGTTTATCATTTGGATTCGTAGGAGTGTCAACAAGTTTTGTACTCAACAGAGTAGTTTCCTCAAGAATGTCCATGGCCTACTTTAAGAATTTATGACACCATCCTTAAATTGCACCACCACTATACCCAAGAATTATCAAAGTTTTCCAAGATCTTTTTTCTAAAAGTGATGACAAAGATGTTGTTTTACTTAAAATATACCATGGTGATCATTGCCTATGATGACAATGCTATCGGCGTACACAATCAAGTAAATGCACCCTTGAGCTAAATGGAGATAGAAGATCAAGTGGTTAACCTCATTTCATGCCATAAATTTGCCAAACAATGCTCGAGGTGATTGTTTAAGTTCGTATAGAGCCGGTAATTTATCAAGACCAAGATTGAGATAGTGATCAAAACAAGTTGAACCAATGACATGGTTTGCCAATGAATGCAAAGATTGGTGGGGAATCAACACAAAATGAGATATCTGGTTGTCAAAAACAAAGGAGGGCTTCCAATAAATAAGATAAAAAAAAGGGGAAGGAGCATTTTCATGAAGTAAGAGCGTTTGAATGGTTTCAAACTTTCAATAAAATTCCTAATTTTCAGTTTAGCAACCCCGTTTTCGTTAAGGGGTATTAGCACAATATGTTTGGTAAAGAATGACATGAGACACCATAAACATTTGAAATGGCTAAGAGAAGTACTCACGGGCATTGCCACTGTGCAAAGTACAAATGGGAATACGAAAACGTGTTTTGATTTCATTATAAAATAGTTGAAGGAGAGAAAATAAATGTGACTGACTTTTCATTAATTCCCAATAAATTATAAGAGTTAGCTAGTGGAAATCAGTGATTATTTTAATAATAAGAGTTGTAAAACTTTTCGGAGTATAACCGTCCCTTAAAAAAAATTAAAAATAATCATCAATAAATGTGGCAAAATATAATGACCCCAAGGTGGACTTAGTACAAGAAGAACCCCAAACATTGGCGGGCCCACTTGCGGGCAAATGGCCGCAAGTGCGGTCATAAAAGTTTTTTTTCTTGGTTGCAAGTTCTTATTTGTCTCTTGGCTCAATAAATAAATATATATATATATATATTTGGAGTAAGTATATTTTTAAGTCCTTAACAAAAAATATGGTCCACATTTTAATTCCTTACAAAAAAAACTTATTCTTCCTCTCGTGTCACGTACCCATTTCCATGCTCTCTTCATCATTTGTTTCCTTTTTCATTTTTATAAAAAGAGATGATCTCTTCATCATTTGTTTCCTTTTTCATTTTTATAAAAAGAGATGATTGATTGCAATGTCTGACATTCTCAAATAAGTTAATATTTAGAGACGAGGCCTTCACTGTGATTTTGCTTGCCTTTTGCTTGCCTTCGGTATAGGTGGTGTTGACTTTTTTATTCACCACTAGAATAGGATGATGATGTATGAATATACTGGAATATATTCTCATATTTGTTTTAGAGAATTGGTAAGATCTAGGGTGGAAAAATAATTGGTTAAACTATTGCCTGCAGCTTATTATGAAAGCAACTAGATTATGAGCGAGATTTAAATTTGCTTTACACAAAAAATTGCGGGGGCTCCGCCACTAAATGTGCGGACATAAACAATTTTTTCTGGTAGGTGAGTGACCCCAAACATCATAATGAATTAAAGAGAGACTTAGGTCAACTACAGACACAAATGCAGAAATTGTAGAGAACGGAGGAGATGTGATCAATGGGACCAAAATCTAAAACCTAAGGAACCAGTGATGACAACCTGGAGAGAGAAACAAAGGAATTACCGCTGGTCGCAGCAAAGACAGTCGAACCAAAAGCACTAACATTCCTCAAACCCCTTCAAAAAAGCCGAATAGGCAGCCATAGACGGTTTCAGAAGAATTGATGACTCGGAACAGTCTGCGCAAAATTGGCAAAGCACGGAACGTGGCCATGGAAAGTCCAGCTTTTATCAATGGTGTGTGGTGGTTGTAGTGATTGCACTTGGGATGAGATTTGCCAAAATTAAAATCACAACAAGCACTCTAGTTATTAAAGAAATCAAAGAAGTGCTTCAAATGCTTCATTGGAGGGGAAACGTCCCAAAGAATCTAGACACTTATTTAATCTATACAATGAATCTAGACACTAACTAAATATAAGTTCCAATCCCCAACCAATATCTTAGGGTAAGCTTAGACCTAAACTTTGGACAAAGCTTATGCATATGTAAAGAGTCAATCCCTAAACAGATAGCATTACTCAATAAACATCATAAAATGCTACAAGGTTTGAAAATCAGTCAACCAATTTTCAAGATAAATGGAAATGAAAAATGAAAAACAAACCTATGTGGCCGATGAATGCAGTATCAATCAGAGAAGCAATAGGATCTGCTGCTAAAGCCAGAGTCGTAGGGAGTGAAATCTGCATTATTTCCAGGCCCAGTTCATCTTTTGCAAGAGCGTTCCTGGAAGCATTATAATAAGATCCCTTCAGTTTTTATGAATTTAACATCTAACAAAATTAGCAAAAAAAAAAAAAAAACTTCATCCAAGTTAAATCAAAATCAGAAAACACTCCTGAGCTAAAGAAACATAGTTCAGGTTATTGTCTTTTTGTTTTTGGAGGGAGTGAGTTGCAAGAAAAATCATGATAACAAAATCAAGTAATTTTTCTTTTCAGTATGTAAAACATCAAGTGTTAAAAGGATAATAACATGAATAGAAAATTTTCCAATTGAAAGAACACTAACGGGTAAAAAAATTTATATTTAATTATCCAGCAAAATATGGTGCAGACGAAAAATAGTACCTTATTCCAGAAAATAACATCAGAAGGATCATCTTTCTTGTGCTCGTTCAACACTTCAACTCATAAAGAAAAGAACTTTGGCCATAAATAATGGAAATTTGTTTACCCACTCTCTTCCCAAGAAATTGGATGGAAAATTAGACAATCACCTTCACTTGGACAACAAAGATGAATTTGTGAATAGACTGAGTCCTCAACCAATGAAAATCAAAAGATTCAGAGTTTTCTTCTTCTTCTTTTTTTGTATAGGTAGCAATATAAATGAAGCAGCATGCTTCAAGCAAATGGGTAAATCATATACAATCATATGATATGAAGAATGGGAATTGACTTCTAATGCCCAATAGAATGTATTTTTTTGGCACCAGATACGTGCACTCTGCAAAAACCTCCCTCAGTTGTTCAAAACTCAGTTGGTACAAGGTTTAATGAATATTATAATGTAAGAAAAGTATATACAAGTCGGGTGCATCGCATTTATAGGGATTATGGGGTTGATACCCGACATTGACAGTGGTATAACATTGGTCACGACTCACGTGCAGGTAAAACAAGCTAATACTTTTCACCCAAAAAATAAAGAAAAAAAAGCAAGCTAATACTGAGAGAGTTTCTAAACCGATATATTAAGGTTTAAGATAAGGTATCTATTTATCTCATGTTCATAAAATAATAATTATTAATTATTTTATGCAACAGAAATAAAATAATGAATTTTACTATTTTATCTCTATCGCATGAAATAATTATTTATCCTATTATGGCACAATGTTTTAAGACCTGGTATTGTTTATAATTGTGCAGACCTCTATTTTGACTAGTTCTTGAGATCCGGATAAAGAAAAGCAATGAGTTGGTTATTAGTTTTTTATTCATTAAATTCATATTATCGACTGATTTTTTTACGAAGCACCGACACTTCAAAAACCTTGACGTGTCGTGTCCGAGCAAGCTTCCCGAATACTTTTCACACTCCAACACTCCAACACACGTTATAGAAATTAAAAAAAAAAAGTTTAAAGATTACATTGCGTTGAGTTTTTAGTTCCAACTATTAGATTTGTTGGATTACGATTATTTTATTGAGTTTAATATAAATATTTGCGATGTGTTATGTTTTTTTTTGCAAAATTTATAAATATTATAAGTTTATATTATTTTTTGATTAAATTATTGAATATTAAATATAATATATATCACATAAATTAAAAATATTATTTAATATCAAAACGTGTCCTAACGTGTCGAAATATAACATTTTTTAGAATTAACGTGTCGGACACAATGTCGTGTCGTGTCGTGTCCGTGTCAGTATCGGTTATAATTGTGTAGACCAATAAAGTGTTGCGAATAAAATTTAAAGAAAAAAAAAATAGGCTTCCAGTAAAGTCTCTTTCCCATGTTTAGATGGCAGCAATTTTTTTTTTTTAATGTTACTGAAGAGCGAAGCCGAAATTGTATATTGGAAAACGTGATTGAGATTTTGAATTATCATTACTAGAGTAAACTTTCACTTTGATTATTTAATTTTCAGAATATCAATCATCATATGTTACAATTTTTATATTAAAATTGTTCAGAGTTATATAGAGTATCATTAATGTCATGCAATAATTAAAAATTAGTATCTAAGAATTAATTTAGTATCACTAATATTTCAATGACCAAATTAATAGTTCAATAATTTCCAAGAATCAAATTAATTAAGAATATGCTCAAATAATTATTATTTCAGACTTCAATAATTTCATTTGGCATTTTAGAAATAACAAAAATGTAATACTGGTTAAACCTACTATATATATATATATATATATATATATATATATATATATATATATATATATATATATATATATATATATATATGGAAAAAGTATTTCTACAACTATTATTTTAGATAAGGTTATCTACAGTTAATCTTTTTAACTATGTACAATCGGTCGTACTTAGTTAAAACAATAAAGCTGCTCTTTTTTTCTCTTTTCTCAGACACTGTCGACTGACGTGGCGGAGAGAGAAAATGCATTTTTAATGTACGACCGGTCGTACTTAGTTAAAAAGGGTAGCTGTAGACAACCTTATCTAAAGTAGCTACAGAAATATTTTTCCATATATATATGGGTTTTATGTTGTAGGAAAAGTGATTATGTAATGTTATAGAGATTCGTTTTGCGTGCCATATTTTTTCTTTTTCTTTTTTGTTTTAAAATGTGTGGGCCCCACAAAATATTATGTGTGTAGGAAAGTTTGTTGTGTCATGTTAAAGGATAAAATGAAAACCCTATATATATATATATGTGTGTGTGTGTGTTACGTGAAATGATTCTTGGATACTATTTTTGGTATCATTTTTGCTATATATTTATTTGATACTCATTTAAGAATCGGAATACTTAAAGTGAATTGTCAAACATTTATAGTATGTGAATTACATGGGTTCATTTTTCTGCACTTAATGTAGATAAGTTATCTGCATTGAGCCCAAAACGACGTTGTTTTGGGGCGGAAATCAAGGTATTTTTGTAATTTTAATTTATTTTAAGGTTATAATAGTCTTTATAATTATAATCTTTTAATATTTGAACACCAAAACGACGTCATTTTAGGAGTAAACGCAGATAACTTATCTGCAGTAACTGCAGAAATATTTTTCTGTAATTATATTTAATAAATTTCATATATTTATAATAATCAGTAATCAATCAATATTCAACAACTTAGTCTGGTACGATATCAATATGATTTTGGAAAAAGCTCTTTTATAATGTGTTCAATTCAAGAGTATCGTATTTAACGTGGGATCTAAATATTTGATCAAAGAGGATTGTATTCAATGTGAGTTTGGTGACAAGCGATATCTATGTAGGATATGACTGCAAAGGACCAATGCAATATTCAAGAGGCTTGAAGCCAAGGGAGTGGGATTTATGCTCAATGAAAGTGAGAGGCTACAGTTTTATATGTGCTTACCTATGGTGTGTAACCCTCTATATATAGGCAAGGTTCACTTGAGAGTAGTAGTGTTTAGGTAGCACACAATTTCCCTAATGGATAAGGTTCATTATCTAATGATTTGTATTTTGAATTAAGGCAGTCTTAGCCCTAATTTTCTAGAATTAGTGAGACTCACTATACTAGCATGCTGGATCTGGGTATACTTTTGGCACTTCTCATACTTTTGGACATGTATTTTGACGCCAATTTCCATGGTGGGCTAGAAATATCTTGACTGAAGTATTGTTCTTGTTATGGACTTTCCTCTTAGATGATGTTTGTTAATGCCTTCATGTATCTCAGTCAGGTCGTACTTCACCTCTTTAGAGTTGAGGCAGTTGAGCATGGGGTAGCCAAATCCCTTGCAGTAAAGTAGTCCTTCTGCGGCACAGTGCCAGGACGAGTTCCTAACTGATTTTTTGGCATCAAAGGGGTTACTTGGCAATTTGCATCTTTCTCAGTATGACAATATCAACGTCTTTCAATCATCTACCTATGCTAATGTCATCACATCGGTTTAGGTATATTCTATTGGATGATAGTCCGATGGTTTCCCGAGTTCTTGGTGCTTGCCAATTTCAAGAGAAATGTCTGCCCTAGAACTCTCCATTTTAGGAATGTATTAAACCTCAAATTCATCAAAGTTGACCAACAACTCTTTGTCCTAGGCTAGATATTTTGCAATTAGGGCCCCCTTGCCTAGTATTTTCCTTCTACCTGGGATGTCACGAGTTGCAAGTTACTACAAATTTTCTCCCTTTAGCCCCATGTTCCCTAGCTTGTAGCAGTTCTGTAATGAAAGATTCATACTTGACTTGGCTGGTTGAGGTGGGGAATCCGAGGTAGAAGAAGTACTCGGTGGTTACACCGCCTGGATTTCCTAGGATGATTACAATGTCATTGCCTTTGGCGTTAGAAGATCTATCAACATAAATGGTATATGCATTATCCAAATCGACCTTCTCTGTGGGCGTTTGTTAGGTAGTATTTTATCTCTTTGAATGTTGCCTTGCAATTTGAACCTCATTCGTACTCTTTGAGGAGTTTGAAGAATAACAATAACATTTTTGTTGATTTAGGCACAAAATGAGTGAAGGTAGCTAGTTGCTAGATTTCCTTCTTACTTCTTAGGCTTTGCATTTTTACGATGATCTTGTACTTTTTTGAGTTAATCTTTATGGCTCTATTTGTGAGTATAAACCCAATAAATTTTCCTGAAAGGACTATACAAGCACACTTTATTGGGTTGAAGTGCATATTGTGAGCTTGGAGTTATTCAAAGACTTGGGCTAGGTCATCCACATGTTCCCCAACATCAGGGGTCTTTACAATCCCATTAATGAAGTTTACTTCTATGATTTTCCCAATCTACTTGTCAAACACCTTATTCATCATATGCTAGTAAGTCATCTTATAAAAATAGCTAACCTTTTCAGCAATAAAGTTCATTTTATCTTCATCTCCATAAAAGAAAGAAAGCGAAACCCTGAGGAGTTATCAATGATCTAGTCGATGATGGGCATAGGGTATGAGTCCTTAGGGAAGGTTTTGTTGAGGTTAATGTAATTATCACAAATAAGACGTTTTGCATTGGCCTTTTT
The DNA here is from genome assembly GCA_032173675.1 of Gastrolobium villosum. Classification (NCBI taxonomy): domain Eukaryota; kingdom Viridiplantae; phylum Streptophyta; class Magnoliopsida; order Fabales; family Fabaceae; genus Gastrolobium; species Gastrolobium villosum. Next base: position 276,230 of record JAVKPL010007242.1, on the reverse strand, counting down.
GACTAGGACAGCATTCTAGAGCCAGGTAGCGTATTGAATCTCTTGGATGAAGCTAGCCTCAAGGAGTTTCCTTCACTTTTTTTTCAACTGCTTGCCTTTGTTCCAAACTGATCTTCCTATTCTTCTTTGATACTAGTCCAACATGTAACACCTAGGCAGACAGATAAGTTATGACAATAGAAATTTGGGTCTATACCTGACATGCTAGACAACTTCAATGTGAATAAATCCTTATGAGTATCCTTAAGGGTATTAAGTCACTCTTTCAAAATATAAATACCACAAAAGTAATTTAAGGATATTAAGTCACTCATTCAAAATATAAATACCACAAAAGTAATATAATTAGGTTCTAATACATAACTTTATAATTGAATAAAACACATATTTTATTGAATAATGTTTTTGCCTTAGATATACATTTTATTGAATTTTAAATTTATTAAAATATAAATTAGAATATATATATATATATATATATATATATATATATATATATATATAGGGTTTAATTTGTGTCCTTTTAAAAGATATAAGTTGTGTCTTTTTAATTTTTTACTCTATGTACTCCTGGTAATACATATTTATAAAATGAAAAGTTACTTTTTTCACTTTACACGTCAGCTGATGTGACTGAGGAGAAAGAAAAAAAATCAACTTTTCATGTTATAACTATGTACTACCAGGAGTATATAGAGTAAAAAAAATAAAAGGACACAACTTACATCCTTTTAAAGCACAAATAATTTTCCCATATATGTATGGGTGATTAACCATTGTGCCCTTGTTTTCAACTATTAATAATTTCAACATTTTATTAAAATTATATACCAACCGGCCCTTATTTGACTAAGTTTGACCATAACTAACTCGAGTAACTGCTAGCCAAAAGCTTATAATAATGGCTTCTGCCACATTTTTGTCATAGATTAGTGGTATAATGCTTTTTATCCCGAATTCCCACTCATTTTTTCATCTTTCTTCTAACCTACAAATTTACTTTCACCTTACTATAAAACAAGAATGGCTTTACACTTAAGAAAGGGGTGAATTGTGGTTACTTCTTTTGCAAGTAATTTAATTTCCCTAGCCCCTTTAGCAAGAAAACAATTAAGAACATAAACTAAACCATTTCTAACCCAAAACAAAATTAAATCAGAGTTACAAATGCGTCAAACAATGAATCAAAAGCAAAAATCAAAAGGGATAAGGATTTAGAAGATCAAGAACAAGGATTTTAGCGCCAGATAATGTGCATCTGATAAAAATAACTCAGTGAACTGACCACCCTTAATTTTTTTTCCATGGGATCTTTTTGTCCAAACCAGTTTATATAGTCATGTAATTGTACATTTGGACATGGGGTGGTCCTTTGTGTGTTCAAAACACCTATTGGTAGTACCTATCCAATTCAAGGCATAAAACTAAGGTTTCGACTTGGTTCCAACCAATCAAAGTGTCGTTGTGGTTCTCAAATGACCAAAACTCCTTTTAATTGTCATATACTCCTATATTTGAACTGGGTTTGTCCTTTGTGAGTTCGCATAAATTATGGATGGTCCCCATCCCATTTCAAGGCAAAATTACCAAGGTTCGCCATTAGTTCCAATATATAAATTTGAAAACATGGTTTGTGAGACATACAAGAACCATTATAATATCATATGAACCTATTTCTGGAATTAAAATGACCATTAGTGTATCTAAATTGTAATTGTAGCATCCACATCCCTTTTAAGCTTAATTTCATAATATTATGCAAAAATTAAAAGAAGATCCACAAAATAACATTAAGACGCATATTAATATCATTGATAAAAGTTCAATACATAGACATTAGTACAAACCATACAATGTGAAAATCAAAATACATCAACTCCATAAAATAACAATACAATCATAAGATAACCTTAGACTACTACTTTGAACGCATCTCCACATCATCATTGTATTCGACTATAGTAGATAATAGATATCAATTTTGGAGATATATCTTATATGTTCTGATTGCTAAATTCACCCATTTTTTGTGTAAATCTCATAGCTTGGGTGCAAGACAATCAAATCAATAGCGTAACCCCTACCTTCGTAGACAAATTCAACCTCTTCACAAATAAAGGATGAGTCACTAACCTCTCCTGTGGCAGTAGTAATAAGCATAGGGGGAATCATACGTGTTACCCTTAAGCCCAACCCCTTAGCCGCATATTCTGCCACGAATGAATGCGTCGCTCCCGAATCAAACAATACAGACAAATCAATATTAGAAATGAAAATTAAACCTTTTACCAAATTCAGGGCCTTTTCAGTATGTTGTGCATTGATAGTATACACCCATCCAACTATAGGAATAACAGCAGTAGTAGTCGGTAAGGCCTGCAGATTCGCAGTCTGTCCCGCAATAGAAGTATAAGAAGACCAGGCCTGTAGATTCGCAGCCTGTCCAGCAGCAGATGGACAACTCTTAGCAAAGTGGCCAGTCTGACCACATTTGAAACACGCCCCCAGGGCATCACCACATACACCTTTGTGGTATTTCTTGCACTTCCCACATTGTGAGGTATAATATCTATCCACAGCTCCACCACTAGGGGCTCCACCCCCTCTTGAATTGACCAGGAGGTTGCCTTACTTGCAACCTCCTACCCCTGTTGTTATTGTGATGATAAGCACCTCTATTATTGTTACCGGAAGGACCAGATGTCCATTTAACTTCCTGCTCTTTGGCCGAATTAGATTTCAGATATCTTTCATAAACAGTTTCGACCCTCTTACATTGGGTCACAAGATCAACAAAATTCCTCATTACCTTATTTGACATCCTCTTGGCAATCTTTTCATTCAGCCCTAGTTGAAATTTAACAGATAAGAACTCGGGCGTAGGTACAGTACCTCCCTAATTTTCAAACTTGACCAACTCATTGAATTTAGCCAAGTAAGCATCCACAGTCATTGACACCTATACAAGCTTATCAAACTCTCCTTGCTTTGCCTCCTGGATATCTGGGGAAAGTATTCTTCATGGAACAGACCTTCAAACAAGGCCCAAGTCAGCTCTTCAACCTGAATAGTAAAAGGGCGAGACACGTTGCACCACCATTCGTGTGTATCTCCCTCCAACATATAGACGGAATACAATAACTTCTGAGGATCCTGGCACCTATGACCTAAAATATCTTATCCATCCCTATAAGCTAGGTAGTAACCTCTTTCGGGTCCTTTGACCCCATAAATGCGGGCGGCTTGTGTTTTCTAAAAGATATGAGCCTTCGCTCATCAGTAGCATCATCAACAACTTGCTCAGCAGCCCCAGATGATTGAGCAACAAAAGTCGTGTCAACAGAAGTATGGGCTACATGTAACACCCCGTGTTAACCCGGTTTGTTAACATGTTATCTTATTAAGCCCTGCTTAATTAAAATGCGGAATAATTTTTTCTTTAATTCAATTATGACGTCATTAATACTTAGCCAAGTTGATTACTTAATCAATTATCATAAAATATCACCTGTATGTAAATTGCAAGACAACTAACTGAAATACCTCAATATATAAATAAGGTGAGTATCTAAGTCACAGGACTACAACACATAGCCTGGACAATAATCCTGATACATTATTACAATTTCAAATAAAACAAGACATAACCAAGTCTATGTGGCATGGACAATCCCCATGCTCACCAAATAAGGCAACAATGCCCAACATCAGTCTCAACAGCGACAATAATGACATGAAGCTAAAATCATAAAAGCAGTAAACAGCATCCAGCATCAACTCATAACAGCATATCATCCTAAGCAGTATAAAACATGCATCAACTAAGCTCTGGCCTCTTGCCACTAGGAGTCTCAACCCCTGGGTTCCCTGAACCTGAAATAAGCATCCCCAAACATGGGGTGAGATCTCTAAACAAGAAATCTCAGTAAGACAAGGGGTCCTCAAGGATCTTACACCCCAAGCTCACTTACATGTGCAATATAAGTTCCAAAAATAGTAATTTCAATATAAGTTCTAAAACTATGCAGTGCAACAGATATTCATGTCATGTGTGTTATATCTATTCTACTAGCCAGAGAAATGCAAGAATACGTCTATTACCCACATAGTAGTACAAGGAACACCGCTTGCACCTCACCCACAGTCTCACCATATTGTATGTACCACATACTCAGGCTTACCGTATAGGTGGACACCACATGCATATCATAAAGGCACATTGCATATAACAGCATAACAACATTTCCAAAACATGTAACACAACATGCATATAACCATAACCCCACGGGATATGGTGGAACCACAACATAGCTAAACCGAGGACACGAAAGCTTACCTTGCAAGCTAACAATCCACAGTCAAGAGTCCTCACAGCTCAAGGTCCAACACAGCAGAAACCACAATCTGATGTAGACCGACAATCATGTCAATATTCAAAGCTTATAAACATAGACATCAAGACTACGTTTTCATTTTACGTTTTACGTCTTAAGGCTTCCCACAAAGTCATAAGCCATTAATCATTTGATTCTGACTTAGTTAAGTTATTACAGAAGTACCACTTCATCACACTAGGGTCCACAAACCCAAACATCAATTCTGTATGAACAGTACCTCATTGTTCATCGAAACCCAGAATATCCGAATATATGTCGGGGACATATCCGGATACCATATCCGGATATTTCGCGACAGAATGCAGTTCTGCATTTTCGCAAAAATATCATCTAAAGGCCCAACATTTACCAATTACAAACGTCCAAGGATCCATTTTTAAGCATATACAGGTTCCCAAAGGTATTGGTTACTTCATTTTACCCATTAACATGCCAAGACTTCATCTTTAAAGCATAAAAACTCATTATCATAGTTAGGGAACTCACCCCAAGGCTTAAAATAGAGAAATGAATGCTCTTGGAGCTCACAACTAGCCTCAAGGTGCAGACACAAGAGGGTGTACGAAATTGATACACCAAGGAGAGTTCTTTTTCTTCAAAGGTTGCTTCTTTAAGCAACAAAACCAACTCCAAGCTCCCAACCAACTAAAACCAACTCCAAGCTCCCAACCAACTAAAACCAAGAAGTCAGCCACAAAACTCTCCCGAAACAGCAACTCCAACCCCACAGCAGCTGAAAGTCACCCTCTCCAAGCACTCACTCAAGTGTTTACAAGGTGAAAGAGGAAGAAATCAAAGAGAAAAGTGCTATCCCAAAGTTAGAATAAAAAATGATCATTTAACCAAAGTGTGTTTAATTAACAAATCCTAATCAGGTTTGATTAGAAACCTTAGGTTACTTTAATTTTAGGGTTTCTCCTTTATTAGGTCCCTTATGCATTCCCATATAGTCATATTAGGTCTTAGTTCATTAAGTTCATTAAGTTCACTAATTACATAATTAGTGCTTCTAAACCCTAATTAGGTTGCGTTTTTAACTTGTTAACTTTGCCATTTCTTCACTTAATTAGGTCCTACACTTAATTACTCCACTAATCCATTATTTCATTAAATTTTAAACATGAAATGCTAATTAAACTCATGATGGCAGATTTGACATGATAGTGTCATTAGGGTTTAAATTCCATCCTTAAGCAAGATTAGCGTTCTTAAGCTTAAAGGTTACATTTTTAACATTTTCCTTAGTTCAACTCATGATTTTCCACACTTTCCAACATCAAGAATCGATTTTTATCAAATTAAAACATCAACCCCATGGTGAACACATGTTCGCTGAATTGTACATGTGGGTGGGGGAGGATTTTTCTCACCATTTTTTCAAGTAACTATGTTTACTTCTTCAAGTTTTCTCCAAAGCCTCAAGCTTTCACTTTTCTCCAACAAAGATGCATCTTTTCCACAAAGAAGACACATTTAACAAAGACTCAAGGTTAGAACTCAAGAATACAACACAAAGATGAGATTTTTCAAGAGATGAATTCAAGAGACTTACACTAGAACTCAGGGGAATAAGCACCAAAGGAATGTTCTTCCAAGAGAACTCAAAACACCATCACCATGGCCAGTGGCGGAGCTGGCCCCAAAATTTAGGTGGTGCCAAAAAATTTGATATATTAAATTACCAAAATATTTATTATAATTACACAAATTTATCAGGAAAAAAATTTACTATGAATTCTAACATAGTTATCTAAATTATATACTAAATAATGCCACATGATATTGAAAATTCAAATGAACAATTGTCGTTGATTATATATCAAAACAAACATATAAAAATGCACTAATCTTTTTCGGTAAACATTTCAAACATAAGAATTTCACTTTTCTCACACAACATAATAAGTAATGAACCAAACATTATCTTAAGGATATGAAAACACACAAATATAATAATTATATATATAATAAGCATTGTCCTTCGTCTCCTCTTTCATTATCTCTATTCCTTAAATTTTCAATATCTCACGTTAGAGAACAACCATAAGCACGATGAAAAGTTCTCACATTTGAGAATTAAGTTTTTGACTATTCTTTGTGTGTGCAATAACTCAAAACACAACAGTTCAATGGACCTTTATATTCCGTAATTGTAGTCCTGTTATTCATTTGGTTTCATGATTGTTACTTTCAAGGGTTAAGTGTTTGTCCTTTTAAAGGACACAAATTGTGTCTTTTTAGTTTTTAACACTATGTCTTACCGATAAGTCACAGTTATAACATGAAAAGTTATTTTTTCTCTCTTCACGTCAGCTGAAGTGACTGAGAAAATAGAAAAAAAAAACAATTTTTTATATTATAACTATGTTTTACGGTAAGATATAGTGTCAAAAACTAAAAAGATACAACCTTGTGTCCTTTTAAAGGATAAATCATTTTCCCTACTTTTAAATGGGTTTATTTAGTTTAGTTGAGCTCAAATTTTGAAATAGATCAACTAATTATTTTTGTGATTAAGTTTAGAATTTTTTCTTTTTTAAAATAATAGGAGTAAGAATAAATAACATAGTTGATTAGAATAAAGAAAAAAAAACAAATATACAAGATAAAAAATAAAAATAAAGGTAAAACACAAAAATAACTATACTATACATGTTCCTTATTATTTATTTGCATTTAGATGATTTGTTGTTACTTAATATCGAGTATTTGATTTTTTTTATTTAGGTGGTGCCAAAGTATAGCTTTTATCTTAATTAATTATATAATATATATAATAAGTAAAAAAAAAAAACCAAGCAGGTGCCTTGGCACCTGCTGGCTTGTATATGGCTACGCCACTGACCATGGCTTGAAGATGCCAAGAAAATGCTGCTGTATATAGAGGGATACACCACAAAAATTTGGTTCTCAAGAACAAAAATGGTATATTCTTGAAGAGGAAGATGAAAGGAACAAGTTTGGTGATTTTATGAGGTTTTGGTGGTGCAGAATCTAGAAAGATACCCGACAGAAGTGACTTTCCCAAAATATCCCAATATAGGTACTGTAACAGCCCGTGTTAACCCGGATTGTTAACATACTATCGTATTAAGCCACGCTTAATTAAAATGCGGAATAACTTTTTCTTTAATTCAATTATGACATCATTAACTTAACCAACTTGATTACTTAATCAATTTCATAAAATACTGCCTGTATGTAAATTGCAAGACAACTAACTGGAATACCTCATATATAAATAATACGTGAGTATCTAAAACCACAGGACTACAACACATAGCCTGGGTCAAAATCCTGATACTTTAATTACAACATCAAACTAAAGGACAATAATCAAACCACGTGGCATGGACAAACCCCATGCTCACCAAATAAGGCAGCAATGCCCAATCAACAGTCTCAACATAATAATATAAATAAAGCGGAAAACATAACAGTCAATCCAGCAAGTCAACATATCATAATATCAGCTCAGCTCTGGCCTCCTGCCACCCGAGCCCTCAACATTACCTGATCCTGAAATAAGCGCCCCAAACGTGGGGTGAGATCTCTAACAAGAAATCTCAGTAAGACAAGGGGTCCTCAAGGAGTCTCCACCCCAAGCTCACTTACATGTGTAATATAAGTTCAAAAACAGTATTTACAATATAAGTTCCAAAACTATGCGATGCAGCAATTAATCATGCCATGTGTGTTTATCAAATCTACTGGCCAGAGAAATGTAGGAATACGTCTATACCTACATGAGTACATGGACGCTACCTGCACCTCACCCACAGCCTCACCATCTTGTATGTACCACATACTCAGGCTTACCGTATAGGTGGACACCACATGCATCTCATAAAAGCTCATTGCATATAAATAGCTCAACGGCATTTCCAAAACAACAAAGCATGTAACACAGCATGCATAAACCCATCCCCATGGGACATGGTGGAACGATAAAATGGCTAAACCGAGGACACGAAAGCTTACCTTGCAAGCTAGCTATCCAAGCCAAGAGTCCAACCACTCACAAGTCCAAAAACAGCAGTATCACAATCTGATATGGACCAATAATACATCAACATTTATGCAACACAAGCATATAACTTAAAGACTACGCCCTTCCTTTACGTTTTACGTCTTAAGGCTTCCAACAAAGCCATAAGCCCTTAATCATGTGATTCTGACTTAGTTCATTAATTACAGAAGTTCAACTTCCTTAAACTTGGGTCCACACACACCCAATAGCTTACTGTTCATACAACACAGCTACTGTCTGCGCAAACCCAGGATATCCGGATATTAGAAGGGACATATCCGGATATGTCATATCCGGATATCACACTGACCATATCCGGATATCACATATCCGGATACACAGGTCCATATCCGGATATCAATATCCGGATACCATATCCGGATACTGATATCCGGATATCTGTTCGACAAATATCCGGATATCTCACGACAGAATGCAGTTTCTGCATTTCGTGAATATCCAACCCAAAGATCCAACTTTTAACACATGTACACGTTAAAGCATGCATCTTTAATCCATTTTAGGTTCTTATACATTATACCCTCTTGTTTACTCATTAAACATGGCCAAGACATCAACTTTAAGCATCAAAACTTAAGATCAAAGGTGTAGGAACTTACCCCAAGCTTTGAGCAGCCAATAATGGTGCTCTTGGAGCTCACAAGTCAGCTCCAATGTACAGACTTCAAGGGTGCACAAAAATGTCACACAAGCAAGGACCTTTCTTCACAAAGAAGGCTCCTTGAAGCCTCACAAACCAAGAACCACACCTCACAACTACCAAAATTTCCAACTCAGAATGAGACCAGCAATGTGGTCTCAAAGCTCACTCCCACTCTCACCAAGTGTTTAAGGTGATGGAACAAGCAAGAAAGGTGATGATCTAAGCCAAAGGAAGAAGAAGAAGGCAAAGGAAGCACAAAAGGGTGGAGGTGCAGCAAGGGAGCTCAACACCAGCACAAAACTCACGTAGGAGGCCAATATGGCCTAGGGTTTTGTGCAAAGTTAGTATATATAGGGGTTTAAGCCATGACGCACAGTATTAGCCTTAATAGCAAAGTAAAAAATATTGATCCCAAACTTTGGAATCTAGACCTACACATTTTTCTAAGATTTGTCATATTTTTATTTTATTTTTCAGAGCACCTTTCCGGTACGCGCTTTTCCATAGCCAGTATCAGTTCTGGCATCAGATTACGTTATTTTGACTTGAAACTTGTTTTACAAGTCCTACATAATATTCTAGTAATTATCATGCATTCGTTATAATTTTACGGGATACTTTTCCGGTACGCATTTATACCGAGTAGCAGAACCGGTATCTGCGTTTTTCTTCCGAAAAGCGACTTTCAGCATTTTTACTCACTCAGTATAATTATCTAAGCCCATTAATAATTATTAGGGTCAATTATGTAATCATTTCCTAATTATCATAATTAATTCACTAATTACCTTAATTAGCGGTGCGGGTTCTTACAGGTACCAAACTTTATCAAATCATCTGTTAACCTCATCGATGATAATTATATCCACAAAATATCTCTTTAACTCAAATTTGCTAAATTGGAGCTATTCTACTGACTGTTACCGCGTCAGCAGTCAAAAATAACAAATGAAAATCCACCTGTGTAGAATACTATCAATATGGATATCAAAATTCTTAGAATTTCATCCTCATTCCATTTATGACCCTAAGGTCTTCATAATAATCCTCTAATTTCAAATTTATAAAATTAGGGTTATTATACAACTCACCTTCCACGTTGGACTAAAAACGTCGTCGTATAGAGAACAAGGTCCACGTTGTTGCAGAAACCAATTGAATTTGAAGTATTCTTTCCCCCTCAACATCTCCTGATCAACGTCGTCGTATAGTTTAGGGCTTATAGAAACACATCAGGTGGGGATTCCATCATTGTATATACCTTATGTAATGAGATGTTGCTCATCATATGAATATTTATATATTATATACTTTACCTTATGTTTATTGGCACAAAGCTCACTATAATACGAAGTAAGGAAGCAAAATGGAAAAATTATATCTGCATTAATCTGTACATGTAACTGTGATGGATAGTTCTCATATGTGTATCTGCACATTATGGTGGCACTCACATTTTGGTTACTGTGATGATATTGAATGTGCTACTTCTGGTTGGACTTAATGCCCTCACACTTTTCAACTTATGGTGGCATTCATTGCCTTCTCATTGCCTTGGTATAGTGTGCCACTACTATAAGCTGCATTATTTTAATTCCTATTTGGATGCTTAATGTTGAGAAGACTGCACAATTAAATTAAGGACTAAAAAGGGCCCCGATAATTTTGTTGAGGACCCAAAAAGGTCTATACGTGAAGAATGAAGGACTAAAATGGTCCCCAATACAAATTGTTGAGGATTTAAAGGGGAAATAGATTGCTGAGAGATAAGAAGTGCACTGAGACTCCTGATGCCACACACATAATAGATACCACATTTTGCAGAATGATGATCAATAAGTAGCATATCCTGATACCACAGACATGATATATACCACCTATTGTAGAAGGATAACCAGTAAGGTAATGAATCCTGATACCAGACACATTTTATTAATACCACAAAGTGAAATATACATGACACATATAGGTATACATGATTGCTAAACATAAAGCATATATCACATTGTGGACCAATATTCCAGAAATGTACATGACAGATAGAACTGAACATGATCAATTGATAAACTCCATGGCAATCTAGAATATCCTGTATTCCTTACAAGATCATAACAGACAGAAATAAATAAGGTCAATATCAAAGTGTTCCAAAAAATAGCCTAATTACATATTTCCAAATGGCCAATATCAAAGTTATACAAAAAAATGGCCTAATTACATTGACTACACAATATTTCATTCATTTCTGTGGAGCTGGCCTTGGTAGCTTGAATCCTGGTATAGGAATGAAGCTCATGAATCTGGCTCTGGTGCCGCTGGTTGCTGCAATGATTGTCTCATTGGATACCATTTCAGTTGGATTTGATAAAGCTAGGCTGTTGCCTCTTGATGGTGCTGAACTTGGTGGAGATGGTGTCACTACATGCTGGCTGTTTGTTTGTGGTACATGGCCTCCTTGAGTCATTAGTATTTCTTCCTTTGGCCTTGATTGAATAGCTACATTGACTAGATTTTGCTTTGACTTTGATGAAGCTGCAAGTCCCTTACATGTCTTCGAATAATGACCAATCTGACCACATTTGGAGCACTTAATTGTATAAGACTTCTTCAGTTCCATTTACTCTTCATATGCTCTTCATTAGGATCCTTTTTGCGATGCTTTTTGGGATGTCTAATTGGCCTTTTCAGTTATGGGGTTAGTGGTTTAGATGCATCACAAGAGGCCCAATACTGTTGGGAATTAACTGGGTTGAATGTGTGTTCATAAGTGGCATGCAAAACATTCACTATAAGCCACTAATGAACATGATTTTCTGCATGTTCATTCTTTTGAGCAATAACATGTTCACATGGCAATCCAGTCAATTACCAAACATTACAACTACAAGACTAATTAGTTAAGTTCACCCCGACCCTTTGACCCATTCCAGAGACTTCATACACATCTTGGACCAAGTTCTCAGTCCATGTAGGAGTCCAGGAATTACTAGCAACCTTTAATTGGTTAAGCCTCTTTTGTTTTGCATGTGCTATCTTGTCCCTAAATGTTTGCAAAACCCTCTTGTGTGTTGTCATCTTTATGTTATATAACATCTTAATTCCTCACACAGTCATGATAGGTGAAGGGTGGATTTGGGGTTTTACTTCTTCTACAACAACTTGGACATTGTTCTTTGTATATTTTTAATCAACGTGAAAGGTGAATTGCCTTACTAACAAGATTGTGAGTAATGGAAGGATTAACATCGATACACTTTATCCGTGATGGAGACCTCAATATTTTTTTTTTTTTTTCTTTTTGAGAAACCAATACGGGTATCGCATTTTTTTGTCAAGACACCCGAATGGGTCTTTACTATTAAAAATAATTATATCTTACCTTTAAAATAATCGGAGATAATTTATCTTCGATAATTTATCTTCAGTGAGCTTAAAATGATGTTGTTTCGGGATTATAAGTTAAAAAATTATAATAATAAAGATTAATATAAGCTGTAATATATTATAATTATAAAAATACCTTGATTTCCGTCCAAAATAATATCGTTGTGAACTCGCTGAAGATAACTTTATCGTGGGTATCAGCAGATATACTTTACCCTTTAAATAAATAAAATTAAACTTTTCTAATAGCATTCCAGATTCTAAAATTCCAAATCACCAAATCTTCTCTCAAAATCGAGTTTTCACTTTTTTTTTTCCCCTTCTGAAATTCAATTATTTTCTATCTCCATTGTCGTGTTGATGAGGTTTCGTCCTAGAATTCCCCCCTTCGCCATTTAAAAATCCCTGAAAATCCTCAAACAACAGCAACCACTGCAATTTAAAACCATTTAGGTTTGGAAAGTTTGGATTTTGTTGAAGTTGCAAAAGAATTGGGCAATAACCCATGGATGATGATGACCCATCTGAATCTTCCTCAAAACTTCCATGGATTTGGATCATTGAAGCCCTAGCAGGCTTCAGTGAAATCACTACATCCACTTTACAGGGTGCGAAATCTAACTTGACAAGCCATTTATTTATTTATTTATTGTTTTTTAATTTAGATAAATAATTCATGATTAGATTTATTATTGTCATTTCTCTGTTGCAGGTTTGATTGATGCATCCCCTTTAGAGCAAGATGATTTTTGTGAAAATACAAAGGAATTGGTTGCTATGAGGTGTTTGGAGGAACTCTGTGTTAATCGTGATGCTTCTTCTACCTTGGATTCCAGAGTTGGATTTGATTTTTCACGAAGTTGTGTTGATGTCCTCCAAGAAATATTGCATGAGGTAAAACAATTTGAAATGTTAAATGATATTTGATATATGAAGTAACAAATTCTACTTACATTGTATGTTAGAAGCTAATTGAACCAGTTTGGTTACTTGTTCTATTAAGTATTTCTTTTGCGATGTTTTATTATGAGGACTTTATTGTTATGCTAATTGAGATAAATCCTTTTTTCTGTTGGGGTTATATATGAATCAGATACCATTATCAAATCTGAAAATGGCTGGAGCAGAGCTTTTGAGATGGGATGTTAGTCCATTTATTATGCACAAAAGATCTGGCACTATTAAATGTCACTTAGAGCAGGTGATACAAGTGTTTTTTTCTTTTGGAAAAAAAAATTTCTGCTTTCCCTCGCCCTTTTGAAATTAATACATTTTCATTTACCATTCTTGTTTGGTCTGTGTCTTCTCCCTCTTTTGAATAGCTGAAAGAATCAATATTGGAAGGTACTCAACCACATACTGATTACTTAAAAGAAAGGAGTGGATTATTCCTCCAGAATATGGGTCATACAGGACATGCAAAGGGTGGTGAACGCGATGATCATTCAGACAAGGATAATGGGAAATCCACTTTTGCTGAAAACATCGAAACAAATGAGAACTCGGTTTCCTTAGTTTTAGATAACAGGGATAAATCTTCAAAAGAACATTTACTTGATAATAATTTTTTGCCCTTTAAGAGGAATAGGGTTTACTCAGCTGATAAGCATTTTGTGGGACACCTTCGTGAAAAGCAAGTTTGTATAAATGAATGTGATGATTTCTTAAGAAATGCAAAGAGAATTAAATGTTATGCATCTACAAGTTTTGATTCCAAGAAAGAAAAAACTGTTTCTCAACTCGGAAAGGAAGTAGCAGAAAATTCAACTGAAAGAATTCTTCTAATTTCTGAGAAAGGAGAGCATCAAACAGAAAAGATTAACTGGGGAACTATGGGTGGTGGATCCATTGAGGATAGTCACAATAGGTGCACTGCTTCAAATTTGTGCCAATCCAGCAACCATAATGAAGTCGTTCATGATGAATCAAATATTCCTTTCAATGCTACTTTGATGCCTCAGCATACATTTGGAGGTGAAAATTCTCAGCGAAAGCAGGTTGAGTCAATTGCAACTGATGTTGCATGCCCTGATGAAATTCAGCATAAGATTTCTGGAAGTAAACCCTGGTCTAAACATGAAACAGATTTGCAGCTTGAAGATTCAAATGGCTCTCAGCAGACAGTTGCTAGTGATAAAGCTCAAGATGATACTGGTAATAGTTGTGGGGTAGAAGTAACAGCTGATAAGATTGTGTATCAAGGTGAAAACATTAATGTTTTAATGAAAAAGCATGAAGAGCAGAATCTTGGTATGAAGTGTAAGGAAGTTGGTCAATTACTATTTAGTGATGCGACTCCTATCTCACTAGTGGTTCCTGAAAGTTGTGTTGGTATGGCAACCACCATTATGTCTCAGCATACATCTGGAGCTGAACCTTGCCAAAATAGGTCTATGGATGAAAGCAATGATAATGCACATCATGTTTACCCTATTCTTTCAAATGATGATAATGCCGATAAAATTCAGCATATGATTAATGAATCCCAACCCAAACAGAACGAACCAAATGTTGTACCTTTAAATGTCTCTCAGTCTCAGAAGCCCGTTGCTAGTGATAAAACTGTAGTTGCTACTTTTAATAGTTGTGAAGCTGAGTTATCAAGTGATAGTGATGGGTATCACAATGAAAAGATTGATCTTGCCGCCAAAAAACATGAATTCCTGAGCTCCCAGTGTACATATGTTCAAGGTTTCTCAGCAATGACTGAGTCGACTGAACAAAATCTTTGCATGAAGTGTAATGAAGGTGGCCAATTACTAGTTTGTAAAACAACTACTTGCCCAATGATGGTGCATAAAAACTGTCTGGGTGTGTCTGCTCAGTTGGACGGAAAAGGCAACTTTGTCTGCCCGTTTTGTGTATATTCTGACACTATCTCAGAATATCTTGAAGCCAAGGAAAAAGCTTCCTTGGCAAGGAAAGAATTGGCTATCTTCATTAGTAAGGGAATAAGGAACCAAGCTGTTCATGAATTTCATAGACAAGAACATAGTCCTTCAAGAAAGAATAGCATGTGTATTCATGTCAATAACATCAGAAATGATGAATTAACAGGGTGTGAAGACAATAGAGAAGATCATGTTGGTGAGCATGCAAATGAAGTCAATAATCTTCAGTTTGAAAGAAGTCAGCCACAAGCCCCTATATCATGTGTCCCCTCATCATGTAGAGAAAAGGAAAATGTATATAATGGATTAGTAGAAGCTTTAAGAGAAGAGGAAAGGAGTGAAATGCAGAATGCAAAGAGTTTAACCGGTGGAAGATTTGAAGAAAACCAAGTGCTTACTGATCATGTAGATGGATGTGGTGGTGATAAATATTCTTGTAAAAAAGCAAATATTGTCTCTGATAGTCAAAGCAATGGTGGAGTAGAAGTTCCACAAGAACTGACGAAACAACACAATATGGATGGAACAGTAGAGCCAGTTTGTGCACATGATACTGGAAAAAAGGAAATTTCTGAAGATGGATGTGAAAAGCATATTATTTCTAGATATTCAATGAGATTCCAGAAGCATGAAACACAATAGTAAGTTATTACACTTTCCCTACTATATATGAATATTGAACTTCTAATATATTAAGGTTTTCTGTTTTATATGGTCGTGTGCAGTGTTTTAAAGCTTTTTGGTAACAAGATTTTCTTCAGAATGTATTTTTTGTTTTCTTTTACCTGGAGTAATCTTTGGATGATGAAAGTTGAAATTATTGATTCAATTTTTTTTTAATATACTCCTGAAGATGAGCTTGTTTTAAAACTTTTGGCTCGCGTAAGTCACTTTCAGGGGATGTTTGTTTTAGGAGTTGGTATTTCAATCCTGAGAATAGGATTCTTGGAATTTTATTCTAAGGAATGGTATTCATAGGAATCTATCGAACCTATATTTGGTTGGCTTTGACCATTCCCGAGAACGTTATAAACTATTCCCAGGAATCTTCCTATTTTTGGTTTAAGACAGCATTCCATGTTTGATAATATTCCAAACATATCACCATAACCAGTCTAGCATGTCCAAGTAGGAGGAAAACTTGCACTGTTGCACATCTACCACAGGAGAAACTAAAGCCTTTTCCCATTAGGCGGGGTTGGCTGCATGGATCAAACATGCCTTTTTGTTTTTTCTAAAACCAAATTTTCAAAGGGTCCTTTTAGATTTAATCCTTTTTAATGTTTTAACTAAGTGTTTTTCTTGGTTTAAATCTACCTGTGATTGTTGGGTTATCTTCCATCTGATCAACTCTCCTAACTGGTACTTTGATTGGTCTTTATCTCACATGTCTAAAGCATCTTAGATGCGATTCTACCATCTTTTCTGACCTTTCATCTAATGTAACATTCTTGTCACTACAACTCAAACTCTTGTTGGCCCTTTACCTCCAAGCATTCAGTACAATAAAGCATCACTGGTCTTTTGGCTGTGCGGTAAGCTTAAAAGGCACCTTTTCTCTCAGAAATAGCACCTAAGGCTTTCCTTCATTTTGTCCACCCAGGTTGAATCTTATGATTTGCATCTCCCTTTGTTTCTCCATCATTTAGAATGATAGATCCAAGATACCTAAACATGTGACTTGTGGAATGGAATGATCTCCAATTTTGACTTCCTTGCTGTTGCTAGCTTGTTTTTAAACCTTCCAATGTGAGAATTCCACTTTGCCAAACAGAACAGACAATTCTCATACTAGGACGGTCATATGATGTAACAGGATCTGCAATTGATATGCATAAACTCAGAAACCAAATGTAAGAAAACAAAAAATCCACCGTCATTTTGTCCTGCAATTTCAAACCCATGTTTCAGAAACCAATTCCATCTTCTTCCACATCCCATCCTTTTCCCAACAAAATCCCATCTCAAAATCCAGAAAACCCCAGGAGGAATCTCACCCTTCCAGTGCTTCAAAACTCCGTCGTCAGCTGATAGAATGTTGGACGATGGAGTGTGCAATGGAGTTGATCCAGTCCTTGTCGTTGGAAGTGGCTTTCTCTTGTCCTCTGGGTCTCATTCAACACCCAAAAGAGATGGCAGCAAATCAACCTCCAAAGGAAGATGGCAGAGGAAGGCAAGATGGTCTTTTGATAAAACTATAACTATTCCCATGGAATGGGAATGAACTCAACCCACCTTCTTTGGTGGGAATGATTTCGTGGGAATCCTAATTAAACAATATTCTTTGGAATAAGTTTTGGGTGGGAATGTTTTTTTCATATCTTATACTGAATTTGGAGAAAGGGCAAACCTGGAGCAGTGATAAAGCTGTTCCTTCGTGACTGAAAGATCACGGGTTCAAATTTGGAAAACAGTCTCTTTGCAATTATGCAAGGGTAAGACTGTGTACATGAATTATCCTCACCCCACCCTTACTAGTCGGGGTTTAACGGGGAGTGATTTTTTTTTTTAATATTGAATTTGGGAATGTGTCATTCCCACCTCAAGATTTGTGGGAATAAAAAAATAACTCATGAACCAAATGCCCCTTTAAGGGAATAAACTAATATAATAAACTAATAATTAGTAATTACCTTTGAAGGGATGACACTGTTATGCTCATTCTAATTTTATTAGTTATTTTGATTTACAGCAAACCCCAAGCAAGCCCTCTGTTAAGACGAAAGAAAATTCCATGGACAGCTGAGGAGGAAGAGCTGATAAGGGTATTTCATTTTCATTTCTTTATCACTTTTTGGAAGTAGTTTGACTTTATAAGTAGCTAACTGCATTATGTTTCTGTGTGAACATTATTATTCAGAAATGGATTTCTTTTGCTTCCAAAATTCTGTGATTTAGAGCTCTCTAATACGGCATTAGAAATAGAAAGTTATAGGATATGGATCATCAGATGTGTTTTTTCCATTTTGATCTCTGTGGTTTAATGTATTACTTATGTATCATGTTTCATGTATCTCAAGGTTATATACGTTTATCAACTGTTCTAATAATTGCTTGCTTTCACTGTGAAGGAGGGAGTGCAGAAGTTTGGTTCCAGTGACCAAACAATCCCATGGAAGAAGATTTTGGCATTCGGTTCTCATGTGTTTGAGAAGGATGATAAGCGCCGTACGCCAGTGGACCTGAAGGATAAATGGAAGAACATGTGCAAAGCTCACTCAAAATCGAAATGAAAGCCTTCGTCTTAAATCATACTCGTAAGATTGGTCTGCAATGTCCCAAGTCCAATCTGCACTAAATTTTATTGGTAAACCTTTTATA
Source organism: Gastrolobium villosum (assembly GCA_032173675.1). NCBI lineage: Eukaryota > Viridiplantae > Streptophyta > Magnoliopsida > Fabales > Fabaceae > Gastrolobium > Gastrolobium villosum. The sequence continues at coordinate 257,543 of JAVKPL010007242.1, read as the reverse complement.
TCCTATAACAATATAACTTACTATATCTAGGTGGAACCTATGTCTTGCAATCCCATGCTGATTTGATGAATTGTCTGCACTTTTTCATTTTTCATTCAGTAGATATTTTAGTCCTTTTTTAAAAATAAATAAATAAATATTTTTGCTTCATCTTAGTTCCTCTTCTGTACATATTATGGATTGATAGAATGCATATAAGCCATATCTGTATATTATCTTAACTGATATATGGTACAAGCAAGGTTTTCTTCTCATAACGTCTTAACCTTGAAATAAGAAATTACGGTTAGTGGATCTTTATTTGGTAGCTTCAAAACTCATCTAAAAAGTTAATGTGTAATTAATAGGAATTGTAGCTCATCCTTGATATTCTCTGAATAAAATAAAAATAAAGAAGATTGCTTGTGCATCAAGTCCGTATGGAATATACATGGGGGATTAGATCCTCTCTTATTAAATATTCACAACATTGTCATATGAAAATTTTGTAAGGTCATGTGAAAATTGTGTCTACTATTTTTTTTATAATATATAAATATTCACAATATTAGAGCCCCACCTATTTAATGTCTATAAAGAAAGAGATAGATTCGATATTTTTCCATAATCTTATCATGCAAAAATCTTACGTGAGGATCAATTCCCATATTTTACTCAAGTACTTGCTCAAGTTTTCATATTTTCTCTTTTTCCTCGGATCATTTTGTTAATAAAAATTATATGTTGAGTCGAGAGTGTGTGATAATAAAAATTATTTGTTGTTTGCATGTCTGATGCATTTCATTTTTTTTTTTTCTCCAGAAACATTTGGCAAATGGTTAACTTCTAGGTTGTTGTAGCTAGCCTCCTATTACGGCGTCACTTTTACCCTTACAAGAACGTTGCAAGATCTTGCGTCAAGAAAAGAGAATCGTGGAAGTGATGTATGACATGCCATTTAAATAATCAAGTTGAATAGCTCTGACCATTCGATTAGCGTAAATTTTTGTAGAAGTGTCCCTTTCGTAAGTTTGTCATAATAATGGTCATATAATAGTAAAATTTTGATCATATATCTCGTAATATGTTCTGCAAAGATGTTTCATTATGCTATCTTTTCACAATTATAAGTGTATATTTCTTCATCTTTATTTCATTCTTTTTCCCTCGTTAAATCTATTGCCAGTTTCTCTTGTTACAGTTAGCATATCTGTGTCATACTATTGCCTTCTCAGCACCAATTTTACCATCACCATCAACTCTCATGAGAATATCACAAATGAGAGCATTATAAATCATAGGAGAGAGAGAAAATTTTTCCAAATTTGGTAAAATTTGTAATGCGGTAGGAAATAAAAAATTCAAAAGTAATGAAATATTTTCTAAATTTGGAAAAAAGATGTATCGAGTTCAGTGCACGAAAGATATTCTCAACTCTCATTGTCATGTCTAGTTTCGTAACCAATGCTTTATTTGGTAGCATGTGGGGTATTTTCCAGGCTCAGTGAGATAAGAATGTAATTCACAGATGACATATCTAGTCATACATAGAAGATTGAAAGCATGGGATAAAGGTGAACTGGGTCTCGAGAATCAGGCTGTGTATGGCAGTAAAACATGTGAAATGTAGCTCGTGAAATTGAAAAATGTTAGAGGTGGATCTTTTTTAAAATTCTTCCATTCGAGGCCAAATTCAACTATTGTATAGAATCCAAGGATGAGTGTCAGAGTTCATTCAAAGCAATCACAGTGGCTTGGAAAGAGTCTTGCCTTATATTGTAGTCACTACCTCAACAACATTTAATAAGCCCGTTTTCTCTCTTCCTCTTCAAGGATCATATGTGAGCTTACTCCACTTAACATTTAATGTTATAAAGTATGTTGAAAAATAAAAAAATAAAAACTTTAATCTTAAAATTGCTATTAATTATTATCTTTGTAAATAAAAAGGGATGAACTTGCATATTTCTAAATTCAAGGTGATTCTCCTGTCCAATCTCAAAAACCTGTCTAATTTGTCTCCCTCAAGTTATCAAATTTAAAATCATAGAATGATTAAGATTTAAACAAGGATTAATCAATCACTAAAAATAAGCAGTTCTTGATTTTTTTTATATTTTTTTGGTTGGTCTTAACCAAAGCAACACTCAAGTAGGCTTGAATAATCGTGGGCATGCCATAATAATCTATGACCCGTGACGTGAGTGCCAAAAGGAAACTATTTGACCTTAATTTTCAGAACTCTTAATTTCTAGAACCGTGTCTCTCGCTTTCGTGAAGGAAGTTATTAAAGAAATTCTGCTTTTTTCAAGTTTTTCATTTCTATTATCTCTTAGTGAAGAAGTTACATTTTGTTTGTGTAGACAATAAAAGTATAATCATCTGCCACATGTTAAGACCATGCATACTCATACTTGCAGTAATAAACACGTGTAGATTGCAAACTGAGGATGTTTATAACAACTAGAGCTGCACCCTTTTCCAGCGAACAAAATAGAAACACCCGTCCAATTCAAATTCTCGTGTTTTGCAAGACAATTATAAAAAAGCAATATCATGGGAAAAAATATTACAAAAAAATTTACATATGATTTATTACTAGCATAGATAACAAAAAGAATCCTGTTTATATTTCTAACATGTCATATTTCACACCAACAAGAATTTTAATTGAAACGAAATAATACACAGGTCTATCACGTTAAGAGTTATATAGAATTGAAGCATGAATAATTCATATACATCAGTCGCGCATAGAGTCTAGTGTTGACAATACATACAAAGCCAATCATGCTAAGAATGTTATTGAATTGAAGCGTGAATAATGTTGCATTTAATTATTTTGTGCTGAATTTTTTATTAAAAGATGAGGGCGGCATAATTGAACTCGAGATTAGTTGTATAAGTCGTGTATAAGATGTGTGGATTTAAGTCGTGCATGAGATAATGTGCAACTTACAACAAGTGTGAACTGACTTTTGCATAAGTCATGCATCACCTTATGCGCAATTTGAATGCACATATTATATAAACGTCTCACCGTATTATTTTGACAAAACATTTATTTTTTGAATTAAGGAGGAAAAATATTTTCCTTTGATACTATGGGGAAGGATATTGTGACAACCAAGTTACGTTACTACCAAGTGACTACCAATCAATCTTACCGTTAGATCGATTATGTTGATCCAGCGGTTATATTTATTTCTATCTTTTTATGGTTATGATTCCCCATATTTAATATTTTATATTTATTTTTACTTTTGTATGACTATGATTTTCCATATTTAATACTTTCACTTTAAATTTGAGGAATCATAACCATACAAAGATGAAAATAAATATAACTGTTAGATCAACATAAACGATCTAACGGTAAGATTGATTGGTAGTCACTTAGTAGTAACACAACTTGGTTGTCACAATATCCTTCTCGTGATATTATTACGTTGAAAATGCCTAACAAATTCAGCCTAAAATATTCTCGGTAAGAAAAGAAAAAAATCAGGATTTGAAACAATCTGTGCCAACACTCAGTAACGGTCACATGGTGACTTCTCCAAACGTGACAACATTAATACTAAACTGCACTCTTGCTCCTACATATTCAAGTATAACCCTGCCTTTGTGTAAATCTCCACATTACCAACCATGGAAGCTAGCAGAAAACCCTCATTGAAGCCTTGGAAGAAAGGGCCAACAAGGGGAAAAGGTGGCCCCCAGAATGCTTCATGTGAGTATAGAGGTGTTAGACAAAGAACATGGGGAAAATGGGTTGCTGAGATAAGAGAGCCAAAGAAGAGAACCAGACTCTGGCTTGGTTCTTTTACAACAGCTGAAGAAGCTGCCTTGGCTTATGATGAAGCTGCTAAGAGACTCTATGGACCTGATGCTTACCTTAACCTTCCCAACATGCAAAAACCAAGATTTAGTTCTACCAAATGCCATCAAAAGTTCAAATGGTTTCCTTCCAAGAACTTCATTTCCATGTTTCCTTCACATGGATCACTCAATCTAAATGCTCAACCAAGTGTTCATGTAATCAATCAGAGGCTGCAAGAGCTTAAGGAGAAGAAAGGGGTTGTAATTCAACCTCATTCTAGTTCATCCAGTGATGCAAAGGTAGAAGAATTTGACCATACAGGTAGCAAAAATCATGTTAAAATTCCTCCACAAGAAGAAGATGTTCAAATTTCATCAGAACAGAAGATTGAAGATGATCTTCAGGAGAAACCCCAGATAGACCTACATGAGTTTCTTCAACAGATGGGAATACTTAAAGAAGAAAAAGAGTCAGAAAAAACTGATAGTTATGGAAGTTCAACAGTATCTGAAGCTGTGTTTGATGACATGAGTGTTAACTGGGAGGCATTGATTGATATGAATGACCATGGAGTTGTAGATAATCATGAATCAGAAGCCTTCCAGTTTGAAGCATATGACATGAATGATGAGCTTACTTTCTCCACTTCAATTTGGAACTATTAAGAAAATTAGTCAAGAAAATAGAACTGTTTTATCTGGCTTTGATGTAGTTGAAATCTAGTTATAAATAGGTGCTTAGTAAATAAACCTGTGCATTAATCAGAAGGTTGTGGGCTTTTGGTTCTAATACTACTCTATTCCTATTTGTCTTATTCAGCAGAGTTTTCATTCTGTTGGCTGCTATGTAACAGAGGGAAAGTAGCTAAGCATAAAAAACACTAGTTGAGAGAAAAAGGAGCTTATTTTAGTCATGGTGTTACTGATAGAGAATGGAGATATGAGTTTGCTAGTAATATAATTTGACTTATTTGAAGCATTTAGGCGACTTTGAAATGAATTAAAAGATGCAGATCTTTGTTCTGTTCCCTCCGTTTAGGTCTCCTTATTAAGTGAAATCTTTTTATTATTTGGATGTAGATAAGTTATCTTATGTCAGTGAAATAAAATAATAGAAGGGACCCACAAATGATTAGAGAGAAAAATAAAATAAAAGTGAGATCCACCTTTATTATGTGTGTAGTAAGATGGGTTATTTAATGTTGAATAAGATAAATATAACCGTTTTATTAATGGGTACAAAATATAAATCTATGATATCAAGTGATATAAATCTTAGGAAGATCACAACCCAAAAGTATTGGCGGATCTGTATTTGTGCAAGTGCATACGGAAAAAGAAAAAAAAAATATATATATTTTGGGTCTTCAACAAAAATTGCAATGCCTAATATAATCCATTAGGGAAGAAAAAGTCGACTCATGGTCCTTCAGAATTCTAAAATAGATTCAATTAATTGAAATCGTGATCCTCTAAAATTCAAAGAAGATCCGCATAAATCACTCAAAAGTATTAACATTGGTCTATTTTGGAAACTTCCATGTTGAAGAATCGAAAAATGTTTTGTAATCATTCTATTGTAACAGCTTAGTTAACTTTTGATTACTATTTTTTTATATTAAGTTAAAATTTTATTTTATTTTCTTTCTTTATTTATATTCTTTTGTATTTTAATATATTTAAAACTTAAAAAAAAAAAAACAAATTATGCATACATAAATAAAATTTCCTATCTGCGCCATTATCCAAAAGCTATTTATTGAAGTGGAAGATCCCACTTCCCAGGGCCCCACATCAAAATCTCATGCTTATGATGTAGGAATCAAGTCTCAACCACTCATACAATACAATTGCACCACAACATGATATTAGCAACTAGCGATGAAAGTGGGTCAGGCCGGCTTACAAGGGCTTACGGCCTAGCATATAACAGGCCGGACTTGGCCTATATCATATAGGCAAATAGAACAGGCCCAGGTTTTTAAAGAAGCCTATTTAGAAAGTAGGTGATAGGCTTTTTTACATGCCAGAGCCTATAAGCCTACTGACTGTTGTATATCATTTTATTTATTTTAAATAACATAAAATAATAGTAGTATCAAATGATGATAGTTCAATTAGTGTATGTGAGCGCTAAGTAGATGGTAGAAGGACCTAGGTTTGTTCTCTCACGAGTTGCATAAGATCTGTACCAATCTCTACAGTACCATAAAAATCAACATACATTATTGATGCCTATAGTTCTAACCTGGCTGAAGATATCATCCAACCGTTAATATACGACGGAGATTGGCTACGTAATAGGTATGACTGGAAGAAAAAACAAAATGCATAAATTTAATCAATTGAAATTATTTTATAATTTAATTATATTCGATTAAATTTTAATCGAAATTTGGCTATATTTTTTATATATAAGGAACCAACATCTCAGTGTGTGAGATTGCCTATATGAATCTATTGAAAGATTTTTTTTTCTTATTCTTTTTTTTTCTATTCTTTATTCTTATTTTTTTGTTTTCTACATTTACAAATTGTTTGCCAACTTATGTAATCTTGGAATTGTATTTGTAGGGGAGAGAAGATGAAGAGAAGCTTTTAGCTACTACAAGCATCGTGATGTGTTTGTTGGATTTATGTAGTTATTTTAATTTACATAGGATAGATTTGTTTATTGGATCTGATGAAATATATGTTATTTAGTTTAACCATTTTACTTTTTAAACTCACTTAAATGCAGATTGTGATGAGTTTTGTTGTGATTCATGTTCTGTTTGGATGTTAAAATTGTGATTTTTGTTTTAGCAACAGAATTTGAGTATTTTAGGAAGTTGATTCATGGTTCTGCTTGGAAGTTAAAAATTAACAGGCTAAGGAGTTAAGATAGGTCATTTGTTTTTTTATAAACGGATCAAGTCAGCCTAAAAGTTAGACTCGTGGGTCAGGCCAAATTAAAAATTTTTGGCATAGACTTGGGTCTTTCGAGCAAAGCTCGGCTCAATAGAGCCGACTTTCACCCCTATTAGCAACTACTCTCATCGTCAACCTGCTAACTAAAAGAAAGAAGACATCCTAATTTCATGAGCTATGTGGAGGTCCAAGCCCATGAAATAAGGTATCTCTTTATATTCCCTCTTAATTAAGTGTTTTGGGTTGCTATACAGACAAGAAGTTTAGAAGAAAAACAAAAGTAAGAAAAGAAAAAGGCAAGATTTTCCTACCCTTTTCATTTTGCATCATGTGGAAGATTTGCTCTCTCTTATTGGGCTGAAATGCACCTAGAGACTTGTCCCTTTTAAGTTATTCATGTTGGATAAGGGAAATAGACATCAAGACATATAGTGGATTCAAGCTGCGTGTCTTGCCAAGAAAACTTGAATAAAGACCATATTTATTGTGACATTTACAATTCTTTGTTTATTTTTCACCTTGTTAGTGATTTGCTGTTTTAGGTTGATGATTTGAATGTTGTGTCAGATGAATTGATGCTCCATTTATTAGTAAAATAACACAGGAAAAGAATAAAAATTCGACTGATACACTAATTCCCAAGTTCTAGATACTTAGAGCTCATTTGGATAGGTTTTTTTTTTTATTTCCTCCAAAAAATGTTTTTGTCAATAATCAAAACACATTTCTCAGGAAAATTCTATTTGGAATTTATTAATTTTTTTAAAAAATAGAAGTTATAGAAAAAGTCCAAAACCTTTTTTTTTTTAAGTTAAAAAGTTTAACTTCTAAAATAAGTTTTTTCAAAAATCAAATATTTTTTAAAAATCTAAATAGCTTTAACTTTAATAAAAAACACTTCTAAAATAAGAAGTGTATAAAAAGTAAAAAATTTAGAAACCATCGAAACTGTCCTTCTCATCGTTGAAACAAGAAGAATGACATTAGGTGAAAGGGTGTTAAAAAAATAATACTTCCTCTTTCTTTTCTTTTAGTTTTTCAGAATTTTTCATCTTTTTTTCACTTAAATGAATTTGAATTTGTTTTTTGTTTTAAAGTTGAAAAAAAAAACTAAGTATAGCATGGTTATAATTGATTAAGGTATTTGACAATTAATTACAAGACTTCATCTTCTTAAAATTCAGTTTTTAAATATCAGTAATCCATCACACATCTTATGAGACCATTTCCATTGTCCAAGCATACGAAGATTATTGTTGCAACAATATCACTTCATAACTCTTAGAGAATAAAATATAAAATATTTAAAAGGCCATATTTAAAAGGCTCACCTATTACCTACGAGACAGACAAAAAAATGGGCTCGTGCAAGGGGCTTTTTCCACGCTTCAAGCACAAAGGGCTCTTGCGTGGGTGTGTTACTTTTTTGAAGGTATGTTTTTGAAGATGGAAAGTTTGATAAGTGTGATCGCAATCTTAATTATAATCTTGAGTGGCAAGAAAAAAGTAATATTGACCAAAAAATGACTACTTATAATCATAGAAGAGAAACATATTAAGGTTATATGAATAGAGTTCGCAATCAAATAGTGGCTTCATTTCATGGAACGTTGGTTGATAATTTGCAAAGCTATTGGTGAATTGACATTCCATAAACATAAAATTCAGATTGACAAAATTTGTGTTCCACTTATTTGTAGATCTCTTCTCATCTTATTTTTTTTATCTTATCTCTTTTCATGTATTGTAGTTAACTAATGAGATGTCAGTTTAATAAGAAACTTGTTCTTTGGTAAATAGGAGATCGGCACTAGAAAATATTGGAGGGAAATTAATTAGAAAGGAAAATGATATAAAGAGTACAATTAGATGCTTAAAATGATATTTACCAAAAAAAAAAAAAAAAAAAGATGCTTAAAATGTTGAGGGGAATAAAATATTAATATATTAAAAAATTATTTTAAAATATATTAATATATCAAAAAGATATTTTAATATTTATTTATATAATTAAATATTTGATAATTAAAATCGTTATGGATATATTTTTTATAAATTGATATAATATTATATAAATATATTTAAACAAGTATACTCATTTTTATTTTTTGATATATTGATAAATAAGTATCTGTTAACTTTCTAAAAGAAATTGTGTTTTTGAGAAATATTTGTGTTTATATGAAGCTTTTATAATAATACATAGGTTTGTAATTGTATATTTTTATGATTATTTTAATTTAAACTAGAGTTTACATAAATCATTTTACTAAATAATTTAGTTAGGAAAAACATCTATCCTTTTAAAGGATATAAGCTTATATCATTTTAGATTATAATCGTTGATTTTCGTCCATTAACGGTTATAATTTATTGGGTTATTAATTAATTAATAATAAAATGGGAGAAACAATAATTAGGATACTAAAATAATATAAGTTTATATCCTTTAGAATGAAAGATGTTATTCCCAATTTAAAATAAAATAAAATTAAAAACTACACCAAACATGCTGTAGCTCTGTCGATGGTCAAACTGGGGAATCTATGACTTTGTCACAATACGTGCCGCAAATGAGTCAAATCATGTGACCCGTTAACCCGCGTTTGTCTTACCCAATTTTTAAAGAGAAAAACTTAAAAAACAAAAAAACAAAACAAAAATTCTTTTTCAACCGTGTTTCTAAAAATAGTTTTTTTAGTTTTCAGAATAAAAAAATAAAAAAGTTTATTTGATAAGGTATGTTTTTAAAATAAAAATAAAAATTGCAATCTTTTTTTTACAATAAGATTTAGATAAAAATTCTGAGTTGTTTTTATTTTGTGTATTAATTTTTAATTTAAAAAATATAGAAAATACATATTTCCATAATTATTCTACACAATAATTTAAATAAAAAACATAATATAATCGAACAGACCCAAAAGAACATGTAGAATATGACCCAAAACCTGTAGAATATGAGAATAGTGCATGAATACTTTTGATGAAGTACATTATGTATTACATTGCACATCCCTGTTTTATGTTCCTTGCTTTTTATACTATATATTATCCAACAATTCTAATTTTCAAACATGATGTTTAGATTATTACTGTCACTAATTTAGTTTTGTAATGTCTCACATCGGTTGGAAAGGAGAATAAAGCATGCCATATATATGAGTGTGGAAACCTTTCCTAGTACAATTATTTTTTTAATTGAAAAATTATATTAGGAGAAGGCATATCTCCATTCAAGATATGAAAACTTATTAAAAATCTTAAGTTGATAATATAAAAAAAATTCGACCAATCAACCTTTATTGGCGTATAATTATATTTTTTTCATACAAAGTATTTTTCATTTATTATGTCCAGAGTCTTTTAAAATAAGAAATGATTTAATTTGATTTGACTTAAATTAACTTATTCAATTTATAAATTAAATTCTATTTTTGGAACTCATTATAAAAAAATGGGATTTGAATTTATTAGAAATCAAATCTTATGTTTTGAATGCGTTAAAAATAAAATTTATTTTGTTATATATATTAAATAGATTATATCAAATAAGGGAAAAATAATGTATTTATATAATTACATTCAAAAATGAAATTAATTCCCAACAATTTATAAAATTGATAGAATTTTTAAAACAAAAATCGATTAATTCATAGGATTTAATAAATTTAAATTATTTTATAAACATTCCAAATACACCCATAATAATTGTTCATATATTATCTATATGAACTGTTTTTATACATCATTCTTTTTAATATATTTTTTCTTTTTTGTCTAAATTTTTTTATTCAATTGCTTATCCCACCAAAACTTTCATCCTCCCTTCGATAAACATATATGGCTTGACACCATTGTTTTTTCAGACCCATTACGATTTACTTCTTAAACTTGACTAGGTTCATAAAAAGGTTTCAATCAAAAACCTAACCCCATTTAAATCTCTAGTATTGAAAATGGAAGGATTTTAATTTGAGAAGGAATCTGCATCTGAGAACATATTAGAAAATGATTTTGGATCTTTCTTTAACTTCTGCATCATCGGAGGGTGATATTTAAAGGGAATCTGCATTTGAATTAAAAAAATAAAACAATAGTATTTTCAGCTCTACATGATTGGTTGGGTCCACCAACTTGAACAATCATTGTTTGGGCTAATGACCAAATACAAACAAACAAAAAAGTTGCTGGCTTTTACATAACTTTTACTCAATTGAAATGGATTACGCAACTTCATTGATTTTTTTTTTTTTTTTGGTAAATCTTAAATTATTTAAATTAGTATAATAATTTATATTTAATTGTATTATTATATGCTGTCGCACTATATCATATTAAAATATCCCTTCACACATAACTTTTTATGAGACAAACTCTCTAAATACTGTTAGACTAAACCTTTTGTTAAGCTTTTAGTCAATTCTGCTTTATGAGTGATTGCCATTTTGCAGACACCATTTTGATTAATCTAATATCTTTGTTCTAATCGAAGTAAATTAAGGAGGAGTTGATTAGGCATGCAAATTAAGTGGCATGCTAATCCTTATGTTGATGCGTATGAGTGGAATTGATTCAAATTTTAACCAAGAAAAACAAAGATGTGATTCATGTGAATATGGTAAATGTAGATACTTTAAAAACAAATTAAAGGGTCCACTATGCCACTGCCCTTCCTTCAATCAGAAACAAAAGTTTGTAATAATTGCAGAGTAGATTTACATCATGATTGTTTACAAAACCAAGAATTAATCATGGCTAATAAGATAATACTAGATTTTTTTTTTTTTTTAATAAATTCAAAGGTATCCTCCAGTCGTAACCGAAGATTAATCATCATCAAGCACTGTCGGATCCTTTCGGCGGCAGCTCTCCCAAATCCTTTTTTTCTATTTCCAGGGCTCGAACTCAAGACCTCTGATTAAAGGAGATAATACTAGACCTTGAACCATAATGTAACAGTCGTAAAATAAAGTGTTTGAGGCGAATGCATGGTGAATATTTCTAAAAAAAAAAAAAAAATTCAGTATACAAAGGTTCTCCAAATTGCCAAAGTAGAAGTTAAGGTTTACTTTTTTATACTTCTACTTTTTTTCAAAGAGGCCATTCCTATGAGCTCATCTTTGGTACAACAATAATATGTACTAATGTCATTGAAAATTAAATACTTATTTTTAATATATATATATATATATATTTTTTTTTCATGTCATCAATCAGCATATGTGTTTAATTTATATTGGAAGAATGTACGGAAAAGTGGGTAATACATTGGTATTATAAAATTTTCCCATTCCTAGACTCGAACATCATATAGCATGTGTCACATGTGTATGTGCCACATGGCAAGCTTTTATGAGTTGTGCACGTATCATATGAAGAATTAGTTATATTGTTGTGGTCGCCGTGTGGTTCTTTTCTATGATGATCATAATTTCTCAATTTTCTTTCTTCCTCTTCCAATTTTTTAAAAGGTTGTAATCTTTTTTATTTTTTCTATCAAGATGAGTTCAAATTCGGAATATATTCATGTGGTTCTCTACTTAACTAATATGAATATGTTTATGCGTAAATAAAATAATTATTCCATTTTAAATGGTGCCACGTACGATTGCAATAGTGCCACTTGACAAAATTCAGTTAGTTGCACACACATTTTGTATGCAACGAGTTGCGAATGTGGTATGTGCACAACTCATGAGACAGTTGGGCAAGTTAGGCAACATGTGTGCAACTAACTTCATTAGCTAAATAAAATATTTGAAAATAATATTAATTCAATATTTTTTTAAAAAATGAAATTATATGATTTTTTACTCATAGGAAAGCTGCCGGCTAAGGTCTTAAAATTATACGGTTAAGCAAAATTACTATTTGTGACTATAGTTGGGTATATGTTTTTTCATTCAGGTTTATGCATGCATAATTTAATACACATATAGATTAAGTAAATAGAACAAAAACCTATTTAATTTGTTATGAATACACATTAAATGACTCTTTTATGAAATGAAATATTTATACCATTTTTACTCTTTTTTATTTTAGTTTTAATAACTTTTTCCTTTGTGAAAGTAATTTTTATATTTAATAATTATTAATTATATCTGAAGGTGTTTTTGTATGTATCTACAAGTAAAATATCACTATGCCTTACGTGTTGCATCAATGGATGGGGTTTTCACCTATATATTTTATTGAAAAAACTCATCATAAATAAATAATAATGCATCTGATACAATTATTATAGGGAAAACTTCAAAAATTCTCGTATAAGATTTCTTAAAATCACTTATCCCCTCCCCAAAAACTTTAATCATTTATCCCCTACTTAAAATTTCTTTATCACTTTCCCCCTCATTTGATTTTCCATCCAAAATTTTGTTAACAAAGTTAATTTTTTTAAAAAATACCAAAATTACCCTTAATAGAAAAAAAATATTTTCCTCACAAATGCAATTTTAGACGAATTCACAGAATGTTTCCTTTAAGGTAACCTTATTAGAACTAGTAATTATTAAAAAATTTCGTGCAAATCCAATTGCTATTAAACACCGCACTCATAATTATTGGTGTTGTTGTTCAAATAAAATGATTAAAGAGGCATCATCTCAGCAGGTTTAGATCTTCCCTTTTTTGTTATAAGCTTTTCTGCTATTATATGATCAACAAAGCTGACTTTATAAATTTATTCAGAGCCACACTTTATTTTTCTTGCACAGCAATTGAAAAGCTTTACGTTTTTTGCTTTATATATGTCTTGTTTTTCCCTTAATCATATGATATTACCAAGCAAACATGCAGAATGTGTTATTTCGTTATTTTCTGTGTCGTTGAGAGTAGATGGAGGATTAAATTGTTGATTTGCATGCATGTCTTGCTTACGTGAATTTGTCTAAAACTGCGTTTGTGAGGAAATTATATTTTTATTTTTTCTATTAAGGATGATTTTGGTACCTTTTAAAAAATTTAACTCTGTTAACAAGATTTTGGATGGAAAATCAAATTAGGGGATAAGTGATAAAGAAATTTTAAGTAAGGGGGCAAATAATTAAAAATTTCGAAGAGGGTTAAGTGATTTTGAGAAAATTTATAGGGGATTTTTGAAATTTTTCCATTATTATAAATACATTGTCAAGAATAACACTTAATTATAGTATATAATCCACAATTTGCCATAAATTATCATGATAAGGTAAAGTTTTTAAAATTGTACTAACCATTAAATTAATTAGTAAAAGGTATTGATTTATGGGTTAAATTGTATCAAATTTCTAACACACATTAAATTAATTAGTAAAAGGTATTTTATGTTATTTAAAAATATTTGCCTTGATTTATACGTAGTTTATTAGTTTGAACGTCGTTGTAATATATTAAGTAACAAAGTAATATATAAAATCACAAGAAATTAAGTTAGATACAATTTGAATTAGTGTTAAGGAGAAAAACAATCATATTATATGCGGATAAAATAATAACAATAATAATAAATTAAATAATAATCACCCGATAAATGCTACATCGATCAAATAAATGCAAGAAAGATAATCATTTTACTAAATTAGTCAACCAATTTTGAATTTCTCAACCATGTAATTAAGTTCTAATTTAAGTTCTAATTTACTTCTTTAGAAACTACACTAATGATAGGAAACATATTCTTACTACTAAAATTTGCTATTACTAACTTACTATCTATCTGATCACAAATGAATAAAAGAGAGAGAATGCTAAAAAAGTTTTGAAAAAAGGGAAAATGTTGATCCAATGATGATTAGACAGGTAGTGAGTTGGTAGTAGAAGATTTTAGTAGTAAAAATATCCCCCCTTCTCATAGTATTTGACAATTGTTGAGATATTTTTAATTGTTTATAATACTCTTTTCTCTATGTATACATAACACTATAACCAGGAATAAAATGGAGTGAGTCTACAATGAAGCATAAAAAAGTATTACCCTTTAACTTGTTAATTATAACCAATGGATATCACCTTATGTTAATACCCAAATATTACCTTACATTTCAAAACACAATTTCAAATCTAAACAAAATTACATTCTATATCGAAGAGGAATTTGAAGTCTGAAATTAATCATATCTACTAACGAAATGAAATATATAGATATTTTTAAATTTGTAAAGTATTTGAAGATGATAATGGAAATGATAAAAAGTTGTCTAATAAAGAAATGTATTATATAATTTATTTTATCATTTTGTAAGAAAAATTTGAAAAATGATAAGCTCGTGTTTAATGATATATTATTATTATTTTTGATTCACAAAAATAAAAATGTCTATTAGGGAGTGATAGTAATGTTAGAATTAATTGTAAATTAATTATGGGTAAGAATAACAATTGGGAAAGAGAGACAAAATGATGTGCATTTCAAGCCAAAATGTGTCTTTCTAATCATATCTTTTTCATGAAGAGGCGTGTATTCTCAAAATATGACTCTCACACTATTAATAAAAGAGTCTAATGGCATCTAGTGGGTACATATTTTTAAGATCATTATTTCTTCTTACTTTTTTTTTATATGCACCCGTCATTTCATGTGATTATTCAAGCATATATTGAGTTTGAAGGGGCTATTGTGAAAGTGTCACCATATAAAAGAGGTAATATGTTCTATTTTAGAATATAGTTTTTCATTATTCTTGATATCGTAGAGTTAACACTTAACATGTTACCTTTAAGAAATAAGTGTGTTCCATGATCTCATATATTTTCTTTTTTGGTAATATTTTATGTTGCAATTTCATAATCTTACTTGTTATTCCTTACTTCAAATTATTTTTTTATTTCATATATATTTTTTAAGCAATTCCTTAAACACATATTATTATCCTGCTGTATTTTTTTTCCAACAAATAACACACTCTTTAACATACTATTATTTTGCGAATTTTATGCTAGTTTCACTAAATAAAAAATGAACCCATAAGACCAACATAAAATTTTCCCAATAATATAAGGCTTGCTTTTTATGTTGTTACTGTAGATAAGTTATCAGCAGTAAGTTCAATACGACATCGTTTTGGAACGAAAATTATGGTGTTTTTATAATTTTATTTTATTTCAAAGTTATAATAATCTTTATATTTATAATTTTTTAAGATTTCAATACCAAAACAACGTCATTTTGGGAATAAATGAAGATAACTTATCTGCATTAACTGCAAAAATATTTTTCCCAATGAACTTGAAAATAATGTATGAAAGAGTGTGTTGCTAACATTTTTCATAAAAGTTAAAAATTCTAAAATTGAAGGGGAAAAAACAAAACAAAGAAAGGATAGGAAAGATACAAAAGTAACTGAGTTTTGAATAGTAAATAATCATTTTAATAGTTAATCGTTAACTTATTAACAAAGTAATTGAGTTATAAATTACTAGAGAATTTAGATTACCAAAACAAAAAAAAACTACTTCACTGCTAGAGGGGCAATAGAGTCTTTTGACACTCACGTGAGAACCAGTTGGTGCCTGGTTCAAAGATGAGGGACCTTCGCGGCTTTTGAAGGTAAAAATGCAAAACAAGCAAATAAATAAATAAATAAACCCAGAAGATTCTATTCCTCTTTCATCTTCATTGCTAAATCTCCGTTTCACGGAACCCTTTTCTTTAATTCTTAATCCAAAACTGAAAATTTTACATATTGAGAACGTACCAACAACAAGTGAGTTATCCCATATTTATATATATAACGGAAGTGTTGTCAACTTGTGTTGAGAGAGTTGCCGGAAAAATAAAACAATAAAAAAAAAAAAGACACAATTTTTGGCACCCCAATTGACCAAAACCATGACCCTTTTGTGAATTGTGTAGCTGGGACTCGAAAGGAGCCACCTTGTCAATTCTATTGTTGAATTGGGTACACGTGATTCTTCCTCATTGCAGAATTTTTGTTGAATCTCTGCATGAGGTTCTGTGTTTTGGAGCCAGATCTGAGAAAGGTGAGTCAACGCTCTCCAATTGTATGTCAAAATTCAGTGATAATTCATCACTTCACTAATGTAGGATAATGAGATGGTTGTCTTTGTTTATTGAATTCAATTGTTATTTTCTTTAATTTTGTGTGTTGAAAATTTAAATGGGTTTGCATTAGTAGGTAGTAAATTGCCACAGTTTTTTTTCTCTTCATGTCAAAGAGAAAGAAAGGCTTTTTTATTTTGAGTGTAGTTGAGCTTTGTAATGTCTGTGTGTTTGTAATATGTGCCTATGTGCTATGGCTATGGTCATTGTGAGAAATAATGACTTTATTGTTGTTATTTCAGGTTATGATGTTAAGACAGCCTGGTGAATCAGAAAAGTTTGTTTTGTAGTGTTGTGATTTAGTATGGCAAGAGACTTGTTAGATTTGTTCTCCATGAAAAAATGGAGGTGGTCTTGGTCTCTTGCGGCAACAATTGCTTCTGTTGTGGCATTGGTTTCTGTAGTACATCTGTTCTTTTTCCCTTTGACACCTTCTTTCAGTTACTTTAAGCTAGCTCAGGACTCCTGCATTCCCCCAACCAATGCATCAGCAGAATTGCCAAGCAACCGTGACCGGGAAGAACCTGCAATCGATTTAAAGCATCGGTTCCCAGTTGACTTGCACGGAGCAGTTGTTTATCGGGGTGCACCATGGAAGGCTGAGATTGGCCGGTGGCTTGCAGGTTGCGATTTTGTTACGAAGGAAGTCAACATTTCTGAGGTGACCAGTGATACCTTTAGCTTGTTTTTCCCTCTTTTTGTTTATTTGTCTTCTTACTGAGTTGTTAATTCAGAGGTTTTGTGTCTTTGCTAGTTGTTAGTTTTTCAGAAGTTGTATGGTTGTTATTGGCATTGACTTGATCCCTGGTTACCAAAAGTATCTTACTCTCTAATAATATGGTTGGTTAACAGATAATAGGTGGCAATAACTGCAAGAATGATTGTAGTGGCCTGGGGGTTTGTAATAGAGAATTGGGACAATGTCGATGCTTTCATGGTTATGCTGGTTAGCTCTCTTCCCCCTTATTTCATTTTATTTGTTCTGATACATGATGCTTAATAAAAAAAAAAGAAACATCAAGTAGAAGATAACTCATTAATAATAATATTGTACTTCTAACTTTCTCATAACATTTATTAACTCTCTTAATATATTGATAATATGAATTCTAGAGTTTATGGGGACACTGGTATTCACATTCTTTGCTGACTGGTAAATCAGACACAATCACTATCTCAAAGACCTATTAAGGTGTTAATACCCAAGCTCACCTTATGGTCATTGTTCTCAAATGAAGAGGTGTTGTTACTAGTTAGATACAAAGGTCTTTACAGATTGGTCTGCAGTCAAGCATTTAAATCCATGTTATCTCCCGCAACATTTATTCTACCAGTTAATGGCGTATGTGTTACTTTTTGTTTGGGAATAAATTTTAAATTAAGTTCTGGAATTTTGCGTACCTGGATTTATCACACTGGAAAGTCTGATTCATGGTAACTTCTCTGGGAGAAGTTTTGTCAAATTTATTTGTGTGCTTCATAATTTCTCATTGATACTTATAGTTGGGTTCCAGTGAATCATTATGTTTATGATCTTGTGCCAGTTGTTGGCACCTCATTTAGCACCTGAAGCAAAACAAATATTTCACAGCATCACCTTAAAAATTTCAATCTTTGCTTCCCCATGCCTGCTTCCTCAGTTCTTCTCTTTATGTATGTATTGTCTCTTGATTATAAATAAGTTGTGTTGTAACTCTTATTAGTTACTTCTAATTCATAACTAGCTTTTTCTTTTTATATTAAGAGGTAACATACATTGTTTACATTCTCCAGTTTGCTTGAAACTGAACAAAGAAAGAATACATAACTTGTTGCACAACAAAAGAATATTGAATTCATTATTTGGTCTGAAAAATCATATTGTATCTGAGCTGACAGGAGATGCATGCAATGAGAGATTAGAATTGGAATGCAACCACCCAGGATCACCAGATCAGCCATTTGGGCAATGGGTTGTCTCAATTTGCCCAGCTAACTGTGACAAAACAAGAGCAATGTGCTTCTGTGGAGAAGGTACAAAATATCCATATCGACCACTGGCAGAGACATGTGGGTTTCAATTTAAGTATGTAAAATCAAATTCCTAATACTGAATTTCATTGGTTAATTTTCCCAATGTACCATTGAAGTCACACTCCTTACATCTGTTTCAGTCCACCTTCTGAACCTGGTGGTCCCAAACTAGTGAATTGGACAAAAGTTGACCAAGATGTATTCACAACTAATGGTAGCATACCAGGTTGGTGTAATGTAGACCCAGATAAAGCATATGCTGGCAAGGTGAAATTCAAAGAGGAATGTGACTGCAAATATGATGGTCTTTGGGGCCGATTTTGCGAAGTCCCTGTTGAATCTGTTTGCGTTAATCAGTGCTCTGGACATGGCTACTGTCGTGGTGGATTTTGTCAAGTAATTACTATTTATTAATGTGGCCCCTATCTTTGGTGTCCGACTTGTTTACAAGAAGAAAATCTTTCTTCACCATCTATTATTTTTTAATTTTCAGTCATAGTGATTGGCTTGTGGCAAATAATTACTACTATAACATATTTGATAAAGAACATTATTTTAAAACTTCTAAGTTCATTGAGAAAAAGTCTTAAAAATCCTTAGAAAATTTTCTGCTGACTAGATATCTTTATTTAGGAACCAAATAACTTGAAACTGGAGGAGAATAAATCTGGAAGGAAAAAAAATGATATAGAGAGAAAGGGAAGATTGATGAAGGATTGAATTTTCATGAAAAAAACAGCACAGGCTTACAAATGTGGAAACCTTCTCTAGAGATGCTGTTTCCTTTTCTGAGAGTTTGTGATTTTTGTTGTCAGTGTTGAGGGTCTGTAGAACTTAGAAGCCTGTAAGGTGAAGCTATTTGAGGTTGAGTAATAATTACAAGATTGAAATCGCTTTGAAATACTAAATGACAGTTATTTCCTATCCAAAGACTGAAATAATGTCTAATTTTGTTCCGTTAAATGAAATTGATAAGTTTCTCGAGGGTAACATCAGTAAGATAAAATGAAACAGCTCTAACATCTTGTGCTGTATGAATTCTATTTGTTTTCTATTCAATGTCTGTAGATAAACTGAATTTTGTATACATTTGGCATGAGAATGACTCATTTCCATCCAATGTCAGTAGATAAACTGAATTTAGTGTATTTTCAGTGTGACAATGGCTGGTATGGAGTAGATTGCAGCACTCCATCTGTGATATCTTCTATAAGAGGGTGGCCTAGTTGGCTTCGTCCTGCTCGGGTTGATGTTCCTGACAACAGTCATGTCAGTGGAAAACTTATCAATCTTACTGCTGTGGTGGCAAAAAAGAGGCCTCTTATATATGTTTATGATTTGCCCCCAGAATTCAACAGCCTGCTATTTGAGGTCAGGATAATCTGAGTGCCACTCTTGGTTACATCCCAAGATCAAGTTTTGATGTTTTTCTATTTTAATTTTTCTTTTATTCTTTTTTATTATTGTAGGGACGGCATTTTAAGTTAGAGTGTGTAAATAGAGTTTATGATAGCAATAATGCAACAATATGGACAGACCAACTGTATGGTGCTCAGGTATTTCATGACTTTTAGATAGGTGCACTTCAGTTGATCAAATATAAAATTTGTTGCAATATATTTATCCTGTGCTGCTACTTGTCTGCAGATAGCACTTTATGAGAGTATGTTGGCTAGTCCTCATCGAACTCTAAATGGTGAAGAAGCAGACTATTTCTTTGTTCCTGTTCTTGATTCATGTATCATAACTCGTGCTGATGATGCTCCTCACTTGAGTATGCAGGTAAATTTTATTAACTGTCGAATGTACGTTATTTTCCTGTGGCATGTGTCTGAGACAGACTGCCCCAATGTTACAATATCTGTGATTAATTGGATGATAGTCCCTACTGACATCTATGTTATGTTGTACATGGATTTACTTTCCATCGGCATGCATAAGATCTAAGTATTAATTTCATAATGAAAAAGGCAGTTGCATGTAATGTTACGTTGAGTTATTTGTTACTTTTTTGTTCTTAGTTTCTTACTATCAGCAATGCTCAGATGATGTTATGTTATTCTTGGGTTGCATATATGAATTGTAATATGTAGATATATCCATGTAACATTAGCCATAGATTCCACATTTTACACTGTTATTTCTCACTTAAATCTACATTTTCTTGTACAACGTTCAGGAACATATGGGGTTGAGGAGCTCTCTCACTTTGGAATATTATAAGAATGCATATAATCACATTGTTGAGCAATATCCTTATTGGAATCGCTCATCAGGAAGAGACCACATCTGGGTATGTGTAAGACGATTTTTTTTTTCTGCATTGAAGTTCTTTTTATGAAGTAATGTTTACTTTATTTGCTGGGGAGAAGCATGTGTTAATAATTTCACTTCTGTTTTTTAAGACAGTCTTTTTCATGGGATGAAGGTGCTTGCTATGCCCCTAAAGAGATATGGAATAGCATGATGTTAGTTCACTGGGGAAACACAAATACAAAGCATAACCATTCAACCACAGCCTACTGGGCTGACAATTGGGATAAAATCGCTTCCGATAGAAGAGGCATTCATCCATGTTTTGACCCTGACAAAGATCTCGTGCTTCCTGCTTGGAAAATTCCTGATGCTAATGTGTTGACTTCAAAATTTTGGGCCTGGTAAGAAATTATTTGTTACCTCACTCATCTGCTTTGTTTTTCTGGTCTTGTATTCTATTTATTCAAAATAAATAAATAAATATTTTGTTGATGAATTGATGTTGTATATTCCATTTGTTCAAATTCTTGAAATGAAAAATGCAACCTTGTTATGATTTGTTTTCAGGCCCCATGAGAAGCGTAAGACACTGTTCTACTTCAATGGGAATTTAGGACCAGCTTACCCTCATGGAAGACCAGAAGATTCGTAAGTTCGCTAGAAAACTGTTTTGGATTTTTTGGAAAGAAGCAATAGCATGGTGCATATTGTGTGTGCTAAACAAATGTTCAAATTGTCCCTAGTTAGTAACCTTGACATACTTTTGCTCAATTTTTTGTATGAAATTGGATAATTTCACTCACTTTCTTCTTAACTAACACCATTGGATATATTATTGATCACCAGAAGTTACTTCAGTTTTGGATATTTTATTGCAATGTAATAGAAGATCCGGTTTCAAGTTTGTTGGAAATGATGCAGGTATAGTATGGGTATCAGACAGAAACTGGCAGAAGAGTTTGGATCAAGTCCTGATAAGGATGGAAAGCTTGGGAAACAGCATGTCAAAGATGTCATTGTGACCCCAGTGCGTTCTGAAAACTATCATGCGGACATAGCAAGCTCTGTTTTCTGCGGAGTTTTTCCAGGAGATGGTTGGAGTGGACGCATGGAAGACAGTATTTTGCAAGGATGCATTCCTGTAGTCATTCAGGTATTAAGTTATGCTCTTCTTTTTCTTTTCCTCAATAGAATCGATTTATAAAATGACTTTGTTAAGCTTGCTGTCAAAATTATTTCAAGTTGCTAGCTAGCTTTTTGATCCAGTGAACTGGCTTTGTCACTGCTAAGAGAGTTTAGGGTTTAGTGGATGTTAACAGAATGATGATTCATAATGTATATATTGTCACAAGGTGATATATATTGGAAATAATTTGTGGTTCATCTTCAGAATATTTTCATGGATTTACTTCCCGTGAGTACTTAAAAAATGATTCAGGGCTATTGATTAGTGATGAAAGTAGCTTATTTAAGGTTCCCTCTTCATGTTAATACTCTCTAAATAACTGAAATTATCAATGATGTTAACTGTATGCCTTTTGCCTTTTTGTTTCCTTGTTCTGTAGGATGGGATTTTCCTTCCGTACGAGAATGTGTTCAACTATGACAGCTTTGCTGTTCGAATACCAGAAGACGAAATTCCGAACATGATAAAGATTCTTCGGGTGCTTATTTCTCCCCTTTTTTCTATAAATTGTTTTTGGATGTTCCATAGTTGATAATACAATTTAAATCAGGATAATTTGCATAAAGTTGTCTTCCTAGGCAAGGTTGTTTGAGTGGTTGGTGATCTGCTTCTGCTTCTTCTTGCAGGGATTCAATGATGCAGAAATCAAATTCAAGCTGGCAAATGTTCAGAAAATCTGGCAAAGATTCTTGTATCGTGATTCTATTATGCTTGAAGCTGAAAGGCAAAAAACTGCTTTGGGACATGTTGATGATTGGGCAGTTGAAATCTTAAAACTGACAGAGGATGATGTCTTCACCACTTTGATACAGGTATATTTATCTTCCATTGTCAAAACCATTTTAGAATATATTATTCTCTTCTGCAAGGTGCTAGTAACTAGATATCATTATACTCAAACCTTGAACCATGATGTGCTGTATCATTAAGTGCAAAGTGGAAAATTGTTGAGATATATAAAATCATTAATATAGCCTCATCCAACATCTTAAGCTTTTGGGTTGAATTGGTTCTTTACATGGTATCAGAGCCTCGGTGTACCGAGTCCAATCCTCACCGCCCTCCACTTTCTTTCTAGTGGAATTTATTTCTTCGCACAAGTAGGTGGGCCTGTGCACCGTTCACGCTTCAAGTCCAGTGGGCTCTCGTGTGAGGGGGCGTGTTGAGATATATAAAACCATTAATATAGCCTCATCCAACAGCTTAAGCTTTTGGGTTGAATTGGTTCTTTACAAAAATATATAATTTACTTATGCAAATTATTGGTATATTTGTGTCTGTATTTTACCTTTTGACCTTTAGTTTATCTGTTACATAAGGTTCTGCATTACAAGTTACATAATGAACCTTGGAGGAAACAAGTTGGAGTTAACAAGAAGTTTGGATTACCTAAGCAGTGTCTGGTTGGCAACAACTAAGGAGTTTGATTAATGTGAAAGTTATTTGGAAGACTACATTGCCAAGATCCTTTTGAGAAGTAGAGGGGAACGGTTAACCTTTCTTCTATATATTTTAAGGAGCCAAGATTAAATTTTTTTGGCTTCATGTGTATAGCAGGGTGAAGGTCAAGTTCTAAAAGATGTTACAATCTTCATTGCATTAAATTATTCAACCGGAATGGACATACATGATTCTTTTTCCCTTCTCACATAAATGTGTGCATGTAAAGTGCATTTTGAGTTTTTTTTAAGGCCTTTGTCTCAGGCAAACAGACTGGAAATGTAAAATAATTTTAGGGTTTTACTACTCTTCTGCTACGGTAGATAATTGTCTTCTGCTATACATACATAGATGAATGTGTAATTTTTTTTTTTTTTTTTTTTTAAACAATGGGACCCATAGCTGAATTTGTTAGTGCAGGAAATCTAACTTCTCACAAGCAAAATGAGAAAAATAAATCCCATAATTTTAATTATAAAAGATTTGTTTTTGGTAAAAAAAATATTACAAATTTCTTTTGTTCCCTAGATATTATTTAGTAAACGTTACAGGTTTTGATTTGGGTTGGCATCATGGTATTTATATTGTACTTTGCAGCTATTAAGTAACGGATTCCAATCCCACCCACTTTGAATCCACCTCGTTAGACTCTGTTAATATATTAAAAAAGTAAAAAAAAAAAGTAAAAAATTATATTCTCGATAAATATAAAAGATGTCAAATAAAGATAACAAATGCGTTAAAGAAAGATAATTAATTAAAAAAACTCATTTTGATGTACCTTTAAACCGGACAAATTCGTTTATAAAAAAAAACAAAAAAACTGGACAAATTCAAATAGGTTGGTAAATTGAAAATCTCAACCTCACCCATCACTTCTGGCGGGTTAAATAGACTAACCCGACAACTAAGATCCATTTTGTCACTTTTCACCTCTTTTGTCGCAGGGATTTTGCTTTACCTGGTTGATGACAGATTTAATCTAAAACAAAATTCACATTTTAGTCATAAAAATTAACGGAGACGAGGTGGGAGGGACTTTATTAAAATACTAGCAGCGGTCTCTCCAAAGAATGTGATGAAGTTCTTATATTTTTGTTTTGACTTTCTTTCTTTTTTTCGCAAAAGATTGAATCCATGCAAATGCATACCACTATATTTCCCCTTTGACAAGTTACATCTTTGACCTTCGTAACCTTTCTTTTCTCATTAAGCACAAAAACATGTTCTACGTAGCAAGCACCACACCAACACTACTGTTTTTTCTATGGAAATTTAAATAATAATAATAATATAATTACAATAAAACACTGTAACTTTTTTAATAAGAACAGCATATTACTTATTTTTAAATGATTTTTAAAAAGTTATTAATGACAATCATAATTACATATAAATATTTTTATTTTAACCAGATATCTACTAGTGTCAACTTAAACTGGGTGAATATAAAATAACATTTACTAAACAAATTAGTTGATGGGGATTATAGAGGTGGCAAAACGGGTCAATCCACCCCGACTCGCCTTCGTCATGCCAAAAGTAAGGCGGGGTGGGTTGACCCGCGGTTTGATGATGGATTGAAAATATCAACTCACCCCGTTTTGAGGTGGGTTAGCAGGTCAACCCGCCTAAAAAATTAATAAAATATAATTTAATTGTATAATATTACTTATTTTTATTTCATATTCTCTTTAATTTTCTTTCAAACTCAAGCCTAAATATAAGTTAATATTTAGTCAGATATTTTTTAGCAACTTATTTTTGCCTCTATATATGGATAACCTTTATCATAAATAAAGTTTTTCTTCTTTATTTTTACAGGGAAACACTAAAATAAAATAAAAAATATATATTACAAAAGCTTAATGATAAATAAAATAATACTTAATAATATAAAAAAAAGTTGATCCGCCGGCCAACCTGTTCCGACCCGCCACCAACCCATTTTGACCCACAACTAAACGGGGTGGATTGAAGTAGGTTGGTGGGTTAAAAGGTATAACCTAATCCATCCTGTTATGACATATTGATGTATTGACCCATCGGATTCAACCTACCAGTCCAAGTTCTATTTTTACTTTGTCATCGAATTCTAGTGCAAATGTACAGCTATATTAAAATTTTTGCCTCCCTTATAATTTTACCTAACTCAATTGAATTAGTCAATTAATTGAATGACTGGTAAAAAAATAAAGATATTACTTCACAAATATCTTGGGCTTTGTTGGCCCAAATCTCCTCTCCTTTCTTCCCTTCGTGGAATTCCCCGATAATAGTGTAATCCAAAGCTTTAATTTCTTTCACCAAAAAAAAAAAAAAGCTTTAATTTCGTTATTTTCATTCACGAAACCATCCGACACCAAACTCACAGGTTATAACATATATCTTTTTTTTTTTATTAAATTACATACTTATATTCCTTACCGAAAATGAAAGCCATTACTGTTTTTTCTGGTAAGTCTTACACAGAGTATTCGATCGATTGCACATGATAATTTATTGCAATCAACATAGGAGGAAGAAAAAAAATATATCTTATTCATTTTTTATTGGGCTTTTTGACCCTTATGACCCTTATTTAATAAATAATTACTAATTTGACCCTCATTTATAATTAATACGAAAATTTAACCCCTCTCAAAAACATATATATTGACCGTTGACCGTGATAAATAAAATACCCGGGTACACACCTACGTTATTTTTTGAATTTTCTGACCTACCCGGGTAAATACGTGTGTACCCGGGTAGATGTATGCATTTCTGAAAAATCTTTGCATTACTTACCCGGGTACATAAGTGTGTACCCGGGTAAGTTTACTTAATAAGTGGAGAGCGAGGCGGGGAGGTTGGGGATTGTGTAGATGAAGAGGAAGTTGATGTAAGGGAGGTTGGCTATGGAGAGAGGACTGCCAATGAACTACTAAAGAAGATAAGGCAACATTCTTCTCCCTTTGGAGATGCATCGCAAAGGTTGGCTCATTACTTTGCCAATGGCCTTGAGATATCCTCCTACTTAATGCGAAACTTCAAGTCTGTGACAGTGCCATTCTTTGTCCTGCACGGAACAGCTGATAAGGCAACTGATCCACTGGCCACCCAAGATCTATACAATAATGCAGCTTCAGAGTTCAAAGACATAAAGCTTTATGATGGCTTCTTGCACGACCTTCTGTTTGAGCCTGAGCGTGAAGAGATAGCTCAGGACATTATCAACTGGATGGAAAAGAAATTATTTACTATTTGAAAAATGTCAATAATTGGGGGTTAAAGGCAAGACATAAGAGAAAAATAAAGAAAGCAAGTCTCAAGGCCATTGGCAAAGTAATGAGTACACACCTATTAAATACACTTACCCGGGTACACACTTATGTACCCGGGTAAGTAATGCAAAGATTTTTCAGAAATGCATACATCTACCCGGGTACACACGTATTTATCCGGGTATATATTTTTTTCAAAAAATACCCGGGTACGTATGTGTACCCGGGTAAAGAACGGTCAAACAGGGGCAGATTGGTGTTATGTTTTTGAGAGGGGTTAAATTTTCGTATTAATTATAAATGAGGGTCAAATTAGTAATTATTTATTAAATAAGGGTCATAAGGGTCAAAAAGCCCTTTTTATTGTATTGTCCGAGATAACAAAGACATGTTTATCATGAATTAAATTTATTATTTCTTATCACTAAATTTCATCAATCCTGACAATTATAATTAACGAGTGTCTTTCACGTCAGATTAATAAAAATTAAAAATTAAGATTCAGTAATAAAAAATAATAAACTTAATTGATAATATATATATCTTTCCAAAAAAACAAATATAAGTTATTTTTTTTCATCAATTATTGAATTGATCCTATTCGGGTAGAATAAGTTGGGCAACAAATTTCTCTTTACCAAATTTTATAACACAGTTGCGTTATTAAACTTGAGATTGAAATAGCCCTTAACAGTGATCCAAATACAACAATAGATGCAAGGAAATGGATGAGTATGTGAAAATCTTGTCGTTATCTGTTTGATTGTAAATATCAAATAGATGAGAATTTATAAATAAAGAGAGAGAGTTTCAAATTAGAAGAAAATAGAAGATTGATGATAGAAACACAAGACCAGACAAGACAGTAAGGAATAGGATTCGGTTAACAACGTTGAATCTGGTTGCTATGCCTGTTGCACCTGCTGCTGTTATCGTCCCATTGGGTCTTCTCTTCTTCACTTCTGGCCTCATCGTTAATCTCATTCAGGTTTTCATTTCCCTATTTTTGTCCTCTCTCTTTTTTTTTTTTTTCTTAAATAATAAATAATAAACATAAATACTTACTAACGTTTGATGATTTATAAATTAAATGGAATCATCATCATCATCATCACCTTTCTCATATCCCAATAAAATCTTTTTTTTCTTCCCTTTCTGTTATTATTTTGGATTTAGATTCGTCCCTTAGTGCTTTAAATTGTAACCTTCATCAATAAACGCCTTTGGCTTTATATAAACAAAGAGTAGTTGTTGACTTCTTCTTGTTTCGTTTCTGATTGCTTAGTATTTGGGGGAAAAATAAAAATAAAAATAAAAAAGTGCTAATTGAGGGAATTTATTTCTTGACTCAGCGGTAAGTTTGCTTGCCGTTTTGTTTAGAGAGACTGATTCAAATCAACCTCTCTGATACACCACGGCAAGCAAGCTCCAAGCCGGCCCTTCATTTGGGGGAAAAATAAAAATAAAAAGTGCTAATTGAGGGAATTTATTTTATGGTGTGTAGTGTGAAAGGATTGTTTAATTAATTCATGTAAGGGAACATTTGGTTGAAATTGATGTTGTGTTGCATAACAAGTCCTAAGGGTAAGTGAAATGAAGTGTGAAGTATGAAGTGAAAAAAAGGGGGGAGGGTAAGGAAGATATTTGAGTTACTTCAGTTAATGAATTTGACACCTTTGATTTCTCTTGTTTCAGGCAATATGCTATGTTATTGTACGGCCAGTGTCGAAGAATTTGTACAGAAGGATCAACAGGGTAGTAGCAGAATTGCTATGGCTGGAACTTGTATGGCTTATTGATTGGTGGGCTGGGGTTAAGGTGTTTAACTGGTTCCCTTTTCTCTCTGATGGTTTTTATTTTCTTTTCTTTTTGTTTATTTATTTATATGATAGGTGTTAGATATAATAATAATAATAAAAAAGGGCCTTTTGTTTATTGCCTTACCCCTGCTTTTTGCGGAGAGGCCGAGTCGAAGCCGGGACCTTGAACATCACGGTAAACATGCTTACCACTGAGCCAAGCCGGCCCTTCAGATATAATAATAATAATAATAATAAAATGAAAAAGTAAAAACTATTCATGTGTTCTCACCCAATAGTTTAAGCTTTTACGAGAGTGATTTGTGACACAAGATAAGATTGCCTATTATAGACTCATACAATGGACTTTGCCCATAGCAGGAGCTTTATAGCACTATGCTGCTCTTGTCATCTACGAATGTAGTTGATTGTTCACTATTGCAAAGTCTTATTTAGCTTTTTTGCACTTTGCTTGTTATTCTAGATGATTTGGCATGGATTTCTAAATTATTATTGACATGCATTTAGTTGCTATGAACCACCTGTAATGAGCCAATGATCTTTGGGCCTGATCATCAGCTCTACCTTCTTCTTAGAAGGAGGGGATGGTTAGATTGGATATGGCTACCGTGTGCATGTGTGACTTACAAGTTACAAGGAGCAATGTGTTATGGCTTCTGGCTAAATTCAAGAAATAATAGGTGAAAGTCTAGGCATTTATATTATGGTGTAAATTAGTTCCGAATATTTGACTATAAGTTGTTTACTTGGGAAATGAACCTGGTTTCTTTGTTTCCACGGAAATCAAAAGTCAAATTTGATGTTTGACTTGTATATATGGAGTTCCAACTGATTAAGGCTGCTCTAGCAGGTACTTGTTTTTTATGTAAGGAATCTAATTGAGCTATGGGAACATAACTGCTACTTTTCCATGATTTCAGCAGCAACAATGGCCAGAATGGCAGAATTAGAAATTATGAACTTTTTTTTCTAGAATCACATATTCCTACATTGCTCAAGAGCTTGAAATTGTTGCAGTGGAATGTTTAGTTCATAGTTTTGAACACCGACAATTTGGGGTCTCTTGTTCACTAATTTGAGGGATTTTGGCCTTAAAATTGGGGGGAAGATCCTATGGTGATATTTGCTACTTGTATAATGCTATGATCCATTTGGTTGGAAACAAGGATTTGCTATCTTTCTTATTTTTGCACTTAACTTTCCCCTTCTTGTGTTAAAATTTTCTCTTCGTCTACTTCCATTAGCCACGAAACAACTATGAAAAGAGATTTGAGAGAGACTGGATATTACTACTTGTAAGCTATGATCTACGAATAATGCTTTTCTTTGATTATGTGACTCAAGGGCAATTAGAAAGATTATGCAATTTGGATGATTCTTTTATGAGAGCTCCTTTTGTAGTCAGCTTCCTTTAAAAGATGCTATTTGTTTAGGTAGTTCGTTTGCTGTTAACCATGACATTAGGAATTCAAGGGAAATTCTATTCTTTTATTATATCTTCTCTTCTGTTGTTTAATACTTTTGATAACCCTGCCTAATGTTCTTATCTTGCTATTTCTAACTACTTTGAAGCATCTTGCAATCATGAAAATTTGATGTTTTCTAAGAAGGAAAATTGATTATTTGAAAGACATCATTTACGAACTTTACTGCAATTTTATAATTTTTATTGTTGCTTTTGGAATAATCAATTCTTTTAATTGGAACTTTCTGGTTTCAGATCCAAGTATTCACAGATCATGAAACCTGTCGTTTGATGGGTAAGTCTCTTGAACGATGCATTTGGTGCTAGGTTTTTTTGCCCCTTTTAATTCTGTTTGTTCTTGTGTTGTCAATGCGTGTTTATGTTTTGGAAAAGAAAAGAGTGTTGTATTTTTGGGGCCAACTTTTTTCTGCATCTAAATCATCTGATTGAATCTAGAATTTTCCAGGCAAAGAGCATGCGCTTGTCATATCCAATCACAGAAGTGATATTGATTGGCTTGTTGGATGGGTTTTAGCTCAGGTGATTGTCTTATTTGGTATGACCTTTTCCACATCTTCAATGCAAGCATATTAACACACATTCACATATGTATTAGCATGAGTAGTTTATTTCATTTGATATTTTGGATTGTTTTGATTTGATATTATCATACATGGACAAAGGAATGCATATGCCTACTTAGACATTGGTGCTATTTTGTATTAAGTATGCTATTCTTTGATTTGATATTGTGTTTCTGTGATTCATCTGGTTTGTGCTTCAAGTACTAATTAATTATTGAACACTATTATTATTCAACAGCGTGCAGGTTGCCTTGGCAGTTCCCTTGCTGTGATGAAGAAATCATCAAAGTTTCTGCCGGTATGCTTTGTTTCTACATATGATTGTGAAATAAAAAGATGGAACGTCACTTGTTATGCAAACTTTATGGTTTAATTGTTTGGTGATGGGTGTCAAGCATAATGTGCATTGATTATGGAGTATGGATTAGGCAATGTAGGGATGTTTGTTTTCATAAATTGATGGGATGATCTGTAGGCTGGTTAGGTTTATCGCATGACCCATGTCTGCTTAAGGGCTGATCAGACATGGAAGTTTTTGAACCTGCTCAGGGACCTACCGGTTTAGGTAAATATCTAATGCGTTCCCCGACCGGAGAGGTGATTTTTGGTGGAGAAACTATGCGGTTTTGGGACTTATGTGCTCCCTGGTTAGAACCTCTAAGGGGTCCGAATGGTTTGGACTTGAGTGGACTAAAAAAGGACATACTCCTTTAGGTTCTTTAAATTCCGTGGGTGGCGTAGCTACAGAGATCAATGCAGTCAATTATGTCTCTCCCAGAAGTTGGTTAGCTACTTCTCATTTTGTTCTAGGATTCTTCCTATTCGTAGGTCATTTATGGCACGCGGGAAGAGCCCGCGCAGCTGCGGCAGGGTTTGAAAAAGGAATTGATCGAGATTTTGAACCTGTTCTTTCCATGACACCTCTTAATTGAAACAAGAAATCTAGTGTTGGAACTAGGAATTTTTTGAATTTCACCATACACATTGAATTGAGTCAAGCAGGTAGGTCATATTGAAAAAGTCTTTTCTTTTCCCTTTTTTCAACTTATTTATATTTTATATCTATTATCTAATCTTTTTTGGGGCTCGGCTAAGTGGTGGTATGTATAGCCGAGCCCCAAAAAACTGAGCCAACCAAAAAAAACCCATAAAAATAAATAAAAAATACATTCACCGAGTAAAAGGAGAGAGAGGGATTCGAACCCTCGATAGTTCTTTGTTTTGAACTATACCGGTTTTCAAGACCGGAGCTATCAACCACTCAGCCACCTCTCCAAAAGATAATTTCTATTTTATATTTATTCCACTGAATAGAACATGACCATATCTAGGATATCCCTATTCTCTATCTATGGTAAAGATATCAGATGTGAAATTTTCGGTCTAGTTTTCTATCTGTATATCTATATATACATATATCTAAATGCGGTATCTAGCATGCGAGTAAAAAAAAACCTCGATCCATTCCCCAAAATAAAGGGGTAGTAATAAGTCATATAAAATAAGTGGATTCATGATAAAACCCCTCAATGCTCAATTGCTACTTCATTCATTTTATTGATTAGTGTACCTGTTGTATTTGCTTCTCCCGATGGTTGGTCGAGTAACAAAAATGTTATATTTTCCGGTACATCATTATGGATTGGATTAGTCTTTTTAGTGGGTATTCTTAATTCTCTCATCTCTTGAATATATTTGTTCTAGATCATTTTTATTGGCTCACTGTTTAGCTTAATTTATTGGGATACCGAAGGTGGAGCCCATAACCTGTAATCACTTAGCACTAAAATGCAAGGCTGTCCACTTGCTTCGTGCTTGTGGACTTGTGGTCATTTGGTCAAAGTTCTAAGTTGAAATGTTGATATTAAATGTCCAGATAACATGCCTTGTGGACCAAATATTTCTCTCATGGGCTGGTTGGTAGCTGTTAATTGACTATGATATGTTTCTTGTGAATGGTCACACGCTTGGCAGGACTGGACCAGTTTTTAAATTCTGGATTGAGTTTAATATAGATTTAGCCCTTTTCTAATACGTGCTTAGAATTCTGTCACCAAATTTGAAAATTTCTATATATTATGCTTTTATATATGTATTATATTGCATTGCATAGTAAAATTACAAAAGATAATTAATGAGATCAAAGAAATACAAACGTGTATTACTGAAATACTTATGAACAGTACAAGGAATTAATGCAACTGGAACAATTATGGCAGAAAGTTACAGTGAACCAGAGAAAGAAAATATAATGAAGAGCAATTAGAGAGGCTCTCCACTCTCCCAAGTCCCATGACCCACACAAGATTCCAGATCATTCTCACACTCCCTGCCCTCCATTTCTTGGTAACCATTTTCTGATTTAGTCACACTTAACAACCCATTTGCTGACTCAGCCCAATTGCTTTCCCTAAAGTGCCCTTCAAAGGTGGTATCGTATTAATATTATATTTAGAAAAATTTATATCATCAACGCTCTTTTATATGTTCCACTTATTTTCATATCTCCAAAACGCCAACTGTAAGGTTCTCTATTATTATTTTGAACCTAGAGTACTACTACGTGAAATTTACCCACTTGGAAGAAACAGACGTTAATAGTTTTTTAGATCACCTAGAAATAGTTTCAGCTCATACTTATCATGAGTAAAATATTAAAAGCTTTATTTTCTGCTTATTATATCTCTAGTATTTAATGGCAGTGTTGATCTATCTGCTATGTCACAATTCGCAGGTTATTGGTTGGTCAATGTGGTTTTCTGAGTATCTCTTCCTCGAGAGAAGTTGGGCCAAGGATGAAAGCACATTAAAGGTATGGGTTATTCAAATAAAATTCATATATATGCTGTATGCACATAAGATAAGAGATTCAATGTTATATTAGTGTCTTCTCACCCATGCACCAAGACGCAAGATAAGAGATTCAATGTTATATTAGTGTCTTTTCACTAGTTTTTATGTTGCAATATTGTATTTGCAGTCAGGCCTACAGAAACTGAGGGATTATCCTCTTCCCTTTTGGTTGGCTCTCTTCGTTGAAGGAACTCGCTTTACGCAGGCCAAACTATTAGCTGCTCAGGAGTATGCAACCTCAACTGGATTGCCTGTTCCTAGAAATGTTTTGATTCCAAGAACTAAGGTGAAATCTAAATATTTTCTGATCTTTCTGTATTTTGCTTATTCCTTCCCTTGCTTTTGGAAGTTACTCTGCATGACTCTGGTAGTCTAGCCAACTATCATGCTCAACTAATCTATGTTAGCATATTCTTGGTGGGATTTTCTTTGAAATTATATTACTTTTCTACTTCCTATAATTAGGTCGATACCACTCTACCTGTCAGGGGTGGCTAAAGGGTTTGTATCAATTTTGACTTGTAAAATGGAGGGTTAGTTCTCTGTTTGTTGATTCAGACTGGTGATCTTGTGGATTTTGTGAACTGTATGCTAGGTTATTATGGACATTAGGTCATTGACTTATGTAATGTTTTGAGGACTACGAAAAATCTGACCTTCACGTGTAGCCTGACATAAGTTATTTAAATTCCCCTGAGATTCATCTTTGTGGAATATGCTTTGACAGTTTTTTCAATAAGTGGATTTAATCCAATAGCAATTATATTTTTGCAGTAAATTATAGACTTTTTTATTTTATAGAAAAACCTGCGCTCCTTTTTTCAAATCTAATTTAGGGTTTTTGCATTTCAAACTGTTTACTTCTTGTATTATTGGTTCTCCTGACTTTTTGACTCTTTGTTGCAAATTATATGTAAATAAGAGTTATTACTTTGGTTTTTGTATCACATTCTTCACAACAAAATAAATAAGAGTTCGAATATGTCCTTTTGGAACATATAAGGAAATATAAAATCCAATCCTAATAGATCATCTAGGACACTCTAAACTATTTTATGATATATTCTTATACTAGCCTTGGGAGAACCTCAACCAATGTGGGACTCAAGTCTCATACCTTGCAAATGGGGTTGTAACATTCCACCATATTTTGTAGCCCAAGCTTGGGGTTCCATGTCCAAGGGTCCAACCCCCCGTGTTCCGGTTCCAGTTTGCGAAACATAGTAGGTGTTCTGATACCATTTGATAAGAACCTTGGGATGCACCACTCCAAAAGCTATCTCAAAGGGTGGGAGTGCTCAAGGCCTTATAAACTCCACATTAGTTGCCCATACAACTGATGTGGGACTTAAGTCCCATACCTTGCTAATGGAGTCGTAACATATTCATTATATAATAAGATATCTTCTACATATTCAAACAATTATGATGTGATACTAACTACAAAGCACTTATCCCTTCTTATG
This sequence comes from Gastrolobium villosum, assembly GCA_032173675.1. Taxonomy (NCBI): domain Eukaryota; kingdom Viridiplantae; phylum Streptophyta; class Magnoliopsida; order Fabales; family Fabaceae; genus Gastrolobium; species Gastrolobium villosum. Next base: position 222,438 of record JAVKPL010007242.1, on the reverse strand, counting down.
CTAATATTAGACTCCAAATCCTAATTAAGGAAATAAATAATGAAATATAGAGATATAAGGAAATTATTCCTAAGATATCATCTAATATACTTTAAACTATTCTGCTTCTCTTGACATAAAAACCACAAGTTTCTGGTTTATCTGGATCAACTAAGGCTGTTAGTTAAATTGTGATATGCATCACTACGTGTTATTGGATCATAATTGGAATAATTGGTTTGATGCTCTACCTTGGAGCAGTTTCTGATGGTTACTTCATGCTGTCCTTTGGTGTATTTGGTTGGAGAAGCATGCTTGCATCTTTACTGGTGTCTCTCTGTCGTATTTTAATGGATAGGATTGTGTTTATTCTCTCTGGTATTTTCTTGCCCATTCTTGATTTTTTTCATGTTTTCTGACGTATTTGGTTTTTCCTGTTTGGGAAGATATTTTTTCCTCTCCATAGCTGTCCTTTCATTTTTTTCTCTCATAAAATTGTACTAAAAAAATGTTGAAGTGGCTTAATGCTACTTTGTATACTTTGTAAGTTCACATGATATTAAATCTCTCCGTTTTATTTTCCCCTCTAAATTTCCAGATATATATATCGACTTGATCTTTATATTTTGCTTCCTTATTTTGGCTTCTTTGTTCTTCTAAAACCTATTCAATCTTTTACTTATATGACCTAACGGGCGGTGCTAGTCATTATTTTTAGGTATCATTGTTCTTGTCTGTTATCTGCTCTGAAATATTGACTCATTTATGTTGCTTTCAGGGGTTTGTCGCAGCAGTAAGCCATATGCGCTCATTTGTTCCTGCCATTTATGATGTAACAGTGGCAATTCCCAAGAGTTCACCTCCTCCTACAATGCTAAGACTGTTCAGGGGGCAACCTTCAGTGGTGAGCCAATCAAAATCGAGATTTAGGAGGGGGAAAAACTGCATCTTAGTCTATCTCCTTTCTTTCTCTGACCACATGATATACAGATTACAATTTTCTCTTTGTTTCTGCCAACCACTTACAAGTTTGTGATTTGATTGATTTCCCCTAGCTGGAACTGTCAATAGATCAACACTTAGGCTTTCATTAAGTTGTTTTATTTCAGTGTTTCCACTAGTCTCCGACTAAAGCAATTCATGTGCAGAAAATTTAACCGCAGAAATGAAGTTTGATGCGACTAGAAATAGGAATTAGGAGGCACAAAAGGAGTGAGTTCCTTGCTCAATGTGTGTCTTAATTTACAAATACTCTTCTGTGCAGGATAGTGTATATGATTGTGACTCTGGTTTTAATTCTAAGTGTAAATCGGTAACTGGTTTGGGCAAGTGGAAGCCATGAAAAAAAGCACGTCAAGATTACAGGTCTATTGCAATTGCAGGTCGATAGAATTGGTTTTCTCCTTCCCTAGGTTTTTGGTTTGGTCATGTGAGAATAATATCATTAGAGACTCTAGTAAGAAAAGAAAATCAAATAGAACATTGTTGTTTGAGGAAAAGAAAATGAGATGTGACTTAGCAATTTGGTGCATATATTTTTACTTTGAAAAATAGCAGAGCTTTTAAGGATCCATAGATTTGTAGTTAGTTGGAGTCTTGGGACCAAATGATTTTCATTGCTTCATTATGCTGTTTTGCTTTTGAAAAATTTAAGGTTCATTATCCTTTAGATTTTGAAGGGATTGGATGGCTCTTTTATGTTCGCTGTTGTTTAGTTTGGTCTTCTTCATCAAAAGGATACCTTGTTTGTTGACACTCTTAAATAATTTTCTTATGTTTTGTTTAATTATAAACTTAGATGCATGTGCATATTAAGCGGCATTCAATGAAGGATTTGCCAGAAGAAGATGAAGCTGTTGCTCAATGGTGTCGAGATATATTTTTGGCGAAGGTGTGTGCTAATTGAACCTTTTAAATGTTATATATTTTCTTTTTCTTTTTCTTTTTTCACACCGGGTCCCCATGTAGGTTATTATGGTTTGGTTGTCCAAGTTTTTAGTGGTGAAGGGTTTGGGTAGTCTGCATGAGATCATAGGTTCAAACCTCAATGCCATCATTGTATCTAAAAAAACAAATGAATAATTGGTTTTGCAAAATTTCATGCACACCATGTATATTAGCAAGAATGTTTTGATAGATTTTGTCACTCCTCTATATAAATTCTCGTGTTTTGATTGTTTTAAAATTTTGCTCTTTTTTCTCACCTTTATTCCACTTGGCACACCAGGATGCTTTGTTAGACAAACACATAGAGGACGACAAATTTAGTGATCAAGAGTTGCAGTATACTGGTCGACCAATAAAGTCTCTTCTGGTGAGATACTTTCTCTAAACATGTCAAACCTTTCAACTTCCTTATTTATCAGTTATCCTCTTTTTGTTGTGACCGAAAGGTCCAGTTTCAAATCAATAAAATAACCTCTTTACAGAATGCTAAGATAAGACCTGTAAGTTTATAACCATTGGTTTAAGTGATAAGGAGCTTGTTCCCCTTAATCAGAGATCTCGAGTTTGAGCCCTGATAATAGAGAAAATAGTTTTAACTGTGCTCGAATTAGATTACTCTGGTAATCGATGAACCGATATATATATATATATATATAGGGATAGGATATTCTTACACCGGTATAAGAATAATAAATCTTACACCAAATCTTAACCATTGATTTCTGTGCATCCAACGGTTGAGATTTATTGGGAATTAAAAATTAATTAATGATTGAAACCTAATAAATCTTAACCGTTAGATGCAGAAAATCAATGGTTAAGATTTGGTGTAACTTACACTGGTGTAAAATGATCCTGACCCATATATATATATAGGTAAAAGATCAATTTACAACTTGTAAGAATAATTTAAATCTTACACCAAATTTAACCGTTGATTTCCGTGCATCTAACGGTTGATATTTAAAGTTGAATTAACCTCTCCAGATGCAGAAAAAGTCAAAAGTAAGATTTGATGAGAGAGACTTATTATTCTTACACCGGTATAACGATGTCCCTATATATATATATATATATATATATATATATATATATATATATATATGCAAGGATAAGTGGTGTCATCCACTTTTGTTGTTTCCCTATTTGCATACACTATTATACTTGTTTTCACGGTCAATGATCAAGTTTTTGTTGGGAGCAGGTTGTCATAACTTGGGTTTGTCTGATTGGTGTGGGGTTTGTGACGTTCCTCCAAAGGTGTTCACTACTATCCTCGTGGAAGGGTGTTGCATTTTCAGCACTTGGTTTGGCAGTTATTACTCTCCTCATGCACATCTTGATCCAGTTCACACAATCTGAGCGTTCAACCAATGCTAAGGTTGCTCCTGCAAAGCCCAAGAACAGGGGAGAAGACAAACAAAACTAGACACACGTTACCCAAATATTCTATATACAAAGATAGGGCATTCTTCTGAGGTGTGAATCTTCATGAACTTGGATTTGCATTGTGTGTGTTTAAGGGACTGACGTAAATTGTTTGGCTTTGAAAACTCACCTCGCCTATGCTTTCTATTCTTCTTTGTATTATGTATGCATATCGATTCATTATTTTCAAATTAATTAGGATTAATTTGTAAAGATAATATTTTGAAAAGTCCAATGTTGTCAAACTCGAGTTTCTACGTAGAAACGAAAATGGGTGGTAAAAACGTAAAATGTAGAAACGACACGAAACGTAAAGTTTATACTTTCTACTACTTAAGGTCAAGATATAAAATTATATATATATATATATGTATCTATGTAAAAAAATCACATAATGAACATGTGTGTTGAGCTACTTATGTATCTAAAAATAAATTTTTTTTTTTTTATAACCAAATATCAAAATTATAAACGGTCATAATTAACAAGTAACAAATAATGGATAACCAATCTGCTCTAATTGCTTTATATACTCTTGCAGATTTTGGATCGTCACTCATCAGGATATAATTTCACTTCTTTCAATGCATAATGATTCAAAAATACCAAACGATTCTTATAGCATAATTTATAATAGAATTGCAGCTTTATAAGAGATATATTCAAACAAAAATATATTAACATATTGTGCATATGATTTGAGAAAAATGAAAATTGGGTTTTTTCTAATTTATCTTTTTGTAAATCTTTTTTTTGTAAACTCATTTTAAGTAAAAATGTAAAACGGTAAAAATATAAATTTTTATCATTTTTACGTTTTTACAAGATGTTTTTATCTATTTTTATCATTTTTTTAAATTCATTTTTACTTGCGTTTTAACACGCACCACACTCTAGTACAAAAGTAAGTTTTTATCTTTTTATGCTAGGTTATTGGGTTTTTTTTTTTTTTTTTACAACAATTACCTGATATCGCATTTTTCTTGTGGGCGTTAATACACTTTCGAATCTTGGAATGTGGCTCCTCTTAACATCTTTGGTTTATGTGCTATTCTCTGCTGCTGCATTTTGTTTTTTATTAGAGGGGAATTATGTAAAAGGACTCGACAGTTTGTTAAGTTTATAGTTTGGCATGTCTTCGGCATGACTTGTTTAGAAATTAGAATATGCTTGGGTCATTAAAAGAATTTTTTTAGAAATTAAGCTATAGATTTATTTTAAAAGGCTTGGTCTCCTGATGTCTAGGCCTAACGTGTATTTTTTAATAGAATAATATTTTATTATTTTTTCATCTATTCTAAACTGCTCTCCTATGAATTAGTTATTAATTTGATTTTAAGAACATAAGATAATATTATATAAGCAACTTTCGAACACAATATATATATATATATATATATATATATATATATATATATATGTTTTTAATAATGTCTTCTTCTTTTTTCGTTTTGTGTGGTTGAATTATATATATGGTATAAGCCGAGGTCTTTATAAAGATGAATTATTCAAAAACTATTTCTAATTAATGTTTATTTTTCTGGTATAAGCCTAGGTCTTTATATGGTATAAGCCTAGGTCTTCTTTTTTTTGGTGAAAATTAATGTTTATTTTAATTTCTTCATTTGATCACTTACAACGATACCTTGTTCTTTATTATTTTCCTTATCTATTTCTAATTAATGTTACTCTCCATGTCTTCTTCCCTCAATTGAAGTTGTTGAAGACAGTAATTAGCGGTGCTAAATGAGCCAATAATTTTGCAAGCCCCCTTAACTCGGCTTGTGAATACCTGAGTTTGTATGTCTAAAATTGATTGTTGGCATCAGCCTTGAATATGTATAAAAGCTCATTTAATAAAAAAGTCTCAGACTCCAATTCAAAAGCTCGACTTTAGAGCCTCTCAAGCTGACGTAGTATATTATTATTATTATTATTATTATTTTATACTATTTGTAATAGCCCTCTCTTTCTCCTCAATCCATTTCACCCGATATGATGTGTGGGAGTTAATTTCCCAAGAGAAATACATGAAAATAGAGATTCAGTGTTTTGCTCAGGTGGAGGGGGTTAAGCCCCTGAAGAGGAGGCTTAAGCGCCCTAGAGGACCTATACAGGGAGAAACCTTAAGTTGCTTGAGGCTTAAGCACCCAAAACGGGAGCTTAAGCGCGCCGCAGGGGGCTTAAGCGCCCAACCCCGGTTTAAAGAAAAAGCAATTATCTCTTGAAATAAGTAATAGAGACCCTCTGATTAGGTCTAATAAAGATAGTAAATAATGTTAATGATAGTTTTAATTATTTCGCAACTTCATAGGGTTATAATCACAAAATTGGTAGATTAAATTACAATTTTGTTAATAAAGGAAATGAGCAACGTTTTTAAAAGAAAAATTTATCCGTATTCTTAATTGAACAATGTGATTGTAACTGCGTTTAATATCGTAAAACAATGTTAACAAACATGTTTTAGAACGGGGTATTACATAAAAGATGAAAGAAATTATTTTGATGTTTAAAGTATATTACATATCACATAATATTTAAGAGGGAAAGATCTGATTGCAATTTTTTATTATAAATTATATTAAGTATGACTGGTCATATATTTTTAATTAAAGTATAACCGGAAGCTTTCCCATATTTAAAATAGATCATGTTATACACTTTCATATAGTTAGGGCAGATCTAGGGGTAGGGTTGGCTTCCCCCTCCCCCAAATATTTAAAAAAATGATATATGCAAGATTGGAGGAAATAAAAAAAGGAATTCTCATAAAATTGGACAACTTAGAAGGGAGACGACATAAAAAAACGCTGAAGCATACAGAAGGAGAACATTGGGCAATATTTTTAATATTGAGAAAGTGAAATGATATATGTGGTAATTACGAGGATCTAAATGATAAATTTGCAATCATAAAAATTAATACACAATCAAATCAGAAAGGATAAAAGCGAGATTTTCTTTTTATTTTTTCATTTTTATTTTTTATAACACATGCATATTTTAATTTAGTTATTTTCGTTTAATTATAGAAAATATATTTCTGGTTCTGCAGCAGAAAAATTATTTTTGCAACACTTACCTAAAAATAAATAGATCCTATTATAAAGAGAAGTGATAGAAAATATTAATAAGACATACTCATTTTTATGTAAATGTGATAGCAATAACTTTTTTTAACAAAAATATTAAACCCTATTAAAATAAAATAAAATTGAATCATTTACGTGAATAACATATGTTTATAAATTTTTTTTTAACAGAAATATTAAACTCTATTAAAGTAAAATAAAATAAAATTGAATCATTTATTATTTTTAAGAACCCCTTATGAAAAAATCAATGATTGTTGACCGGGTCGGCTCAATTTATAAATTCACGACAATTGTGGGTATCCAACTATCCATGGGTCATTTTATTAAAACCTAATTTTTGGTTCTCCTCGCTCTCTGGCACTCCTTCTTCTCTATCTCTCCTCTACTGGTAGCGTTTTCTGTGTTCCGCTCCACTCAACCATTGCTACTGTTTCAACCTTCAACTTGCTTTGCTTTCTCTTCACAGCAACATGGTTCTCACTACTGAGGTATATCCACTTATCAACTTCTTCTCCTTCCTTTTTTGAACCTTACTCCTTTAACTCACGTGACTGTGAGCTTTGATTATTCATGCTGTAACCTTGCAGGGTGCAACGAATTGTGTTGAGGCTGTGGCCTTCAGTTTCTTAACCGGTGAGGAGTTACGGAGGAGTAGCCGGGTGAAGATAACAAGTCCCACTTTGCTTGATTCTGTTGAGAGGCCTATACCTGGTGGTTTGTATGACCCTGCTTTGGGCCCACTCGATGATAAGTCTCTGTATGTTTTCACAATTTCAACTTCACTATCAATTTTTTTTCTCTCCTATGAATTACTGCGCTTGATTATTTGATAAACCTTAAGATTTTAGTTATAAGTTATTTTGCATGCGAAATAAACTAGAAGTTAATTTAAGTGAAAAATGTTTATCTTTTAAACGACAGAACTTATATCCTTTCACTCTCACTATGGAATAAATCTTTGGTGCTACTGTAGCACCAAGAATTCAATACATCTCACTAATAAGAACATTACATGTCAGTCAAAATTCTCTCTCTTCTGCCAATTTTTGTTTCTCTCATCTGATGTGTAATGCTCTTATTTGTGGGATGCATGGACTCTAGCTGCTACAGTAACACCAAAGATTTATCCTAAAGGAAGAGTGGGAGTTGAAAAAAATAAAATAAAGATGTGGGTCCCACCACTCCCGGTGAGGGATAAATCTTAGGTGTTAATGTAGCAGCTAGATTCAGTGTATTCCACAAATGAGAGCATTACACATCAGAGGAGAGAGAAAAAATATGTGGCGGAGAGAATTTTGACTGACATGTAATGTTCTGATTGATGAGATGTACTGAATATTTGGTACTACAGTAGCACCAAAGATTTATTCCTTCCTTTATATATCTCTTTCTCTCTCTCTTGAAATGACACAACTTTATCCCCTTTAAAATGACAAACACTTTACCCTTAATTTAATGCTATATTTACATTAAATGGGTTTTGCTTGATGCAGTTGTAAATCTTGTGGTCAAACTTCTAAACATTGCCCGGGTCATTTTGGTCATATTGAGCTCGTTTCCCCACTCTACAACCCTTTGATGTTCAATATTCTTAGCAATATTCTACAGAGAACTTGTTTCTCTTGCCATCATTTCCAGGCTAGCAGACTTGAGGTAAATGTAAATTGATGTGGTAATTTTTACAAACACTATCATAGATGCTAATTTTATGCGTTGTTTTTTCTCCATGCTTGTGCTTTTTTATAAGGATGTTTCTGCATTTCATTGGCAATTATTCATGTGGGTCTTGTGTTGATTCAAGGTGGACAAACATACGTCTCAATTGGAGCTCATTATGAAAGGGGATATTGTCGGAGCCAAGAATTTGGATTCAATTAGTCTAGATGAATCTCTTCATCTGGGTGTTGGTGATGAGAGCCCGTGTTGTAGTGCTGAGAAACTGGGAGAAAATTGGACCTCCCTTCAATTTAGTGAGGCAATGTCTGTTCTAAAGAAGTTTCTGGTGCGGAAATATAGGAAGTGTCAAAATTGTGGAGTCATCAATCCTAGAATCAGTAAACCAACCTTTGGATGGTTTCGTATGGTAAATTCTTTGTTTCTTGCACTTGAAATTATTTCCAGAAATTAAAATATTGTAAAGTTCTAAAGGATATTTTCCTGTCTTTGCTAGGCTGGTCTGCTTTGATTCCCTAACACTCTTTCTTTTCTCTTATATATATATATATGTATCTATGTATTTGGGATGGTGCTGGGGGTGGGTTCTGTTGGGTGTGTTTCTGGACATATATTATGCTCTGTAGTCCGCCAATTCCACAACTGCCATTGTACCTCAAAGTTCAAGAGACAACTATTTTTTTTTTTCCGAGGATTGTTTTTAATAGCGAGCTACAGCCTTGCAGTAGGTCTCTGTACTATGCTACTTGTAGCATTTTGACTTTCAAGTAGCCCTGCTGTGGTGCACACTATGTATGGCTATATGCGCCAATTTTATGTGTGCTATATTTGTTTATTTTATGTTCACTATATGTGCTAATTGACTCCAAAGCAAGACTCTTGTAGTGGTCTGTCATAAATTTTCCTAAACCTGAACATATAGAGATATTTCTTAGTCCTCTGAGTTCACCTTCATCCATTGTATGTTCTAGTTTCTTTTCTCACCCCATGTCAGGATTTGATGCAGAGCTCTTCATATCTTTATGAAATTATATGCTTTTATCAGATTTATCAAGATTAAAAAAATATCTTTTACCCATGAGTAATTATTATGCAAAGCTGTAATTGAATCTTGTCTGCTTGGCTAATGGAATGCGTAATATGTCTCCTATATTCTCCTAAAATTGTTGATAAACTTGAAAATAGGAGTCTGAACATAATGACATATCATTGCGATATAAAGCAGAGATTGTAGAAAATTCTTGTTATGATGTTCGGTCTTAATCTGTTATGTATCTTTTGTGTTTGATTTGAGTGATTTTAATGTTCTTGGTCATGTATCTCAAATTTTCCATTTTGTACTTCCTTTATTTTTCTGCTTTCTCTTCCTGTTGTCTGTATAACCATGTGCTCCCTTTACACTTGTTCAATTACAATATGTTTTTATTTCTCTTGATTTCCCTTCGTATCTTTCATTTGGGTTCATCTACTACCGACCCCAATTAGTTTGGGATAAAGGTGGTGTTGATGTTAATGTAGATGTCGATTTCTTTAATGCTTTATGTTTCCATACATTTCCAATGTCAAGAAGTTTTCCTCCATTTTTGAGATGAGAGGACATAGGCAATGTTATTTTATTGAATTTTTTGAGAAGCAAGGTTTGGAATTTGAATGCTGTAAAGTCCTTATATTTACTGTGGATATTGCATTTTTCATATGAAGTATTTGTACCCTCTTCCACAGGACACAATGTCATGTCAATAGGTTCATGTTTGTAGGTATTTCTAGCTCCAATGTCTAATTCTTGCTTTTCTTTTCCTTTTCCTTTCCCTTCTCCTTTCTGGGTTTCTGATTCATGGCCGTAGAATGTTCTCTCATCTGATCAAGCCAGAGCAAATACAATTACAACTGATGGTGCTTTGTTGGCGAGTGAAACAATCAATGATGATATATCTTTAGGAAGTGGGGATACTACAGATGAAGAGGATATTACCTCTGCAGTGACTGATAGTAGTGCTGCGAAAAGGAATAGTAGAAAAATGGAGAAGTTGTCTTGCAAGCTTGCTGAGCAAAATAAACTTTCTGGGTCTTTGTTACCATCACAGGTTAGTTTCTTGCAAATACTGGTTTAATGACTATCATTTATAACTATATTTTCTGAAATAGTGTCCGCGTAATAGATATTAGATGCTGTTGGAAAATGTGTATGGGTTATTTCATTTAATTCATTTTGATTTACAGGTTAAAGGTATTTTAGAGCTTTTGTGGGAAAATGAGGCTCGACTCTGTTCTTATATTAGTGATATTCAAGATAAGGGATTTGGAAAGAAAGCCGGTCACTCGATGTTCTTTCTAGAGAATATTTTTGTTCCACCAATCAAATTCCGTCCCCCAACTAAAGGAGGCGATAATGTAAGTCTGACTTAGAGAAACTGTTGGCGAGAGTTATAGTTTTCTTTTCACACCAGGCAACTATTTCATAGTGTTGTTAGAATACACTTAATTATGTGATATTCGAATCAGATTGTTGTTTCATGAGGAAAAATGCATTTAGATGATCCCTTCTTTTTAAATATGAATTATGGATATTTTTTCTTAGGATGCTAATATATTATTTTATCATTCTTTCTCTTTCCTTTTTTTGATTTCTTCTACTATGGAATCTATTGCAATCTGTTAGCATTCTTAAATAATATTTTGTTGAGAAATATAATATATTATAATGTAAGTAGGATGGAGATCTGCCTAGCAGTGACGGCTTGCCTGTAAGATGCTTGGTGTAAATAACCATTTCAACCCAAAAGCTTAAGCTGTTGGGTGAGGCTACATTAATGGTTTTTATATATCTCAACACGCCCCCTCACACGAGAGCCCACTGGGCTTGAAGGGTGGACAATGCACAGGCCCACCTACCTGTGCGAACAAAGAAATTCCACTTGAAAGAAAGTTGGGGGCGGCGAGGATCGAACCCGGGACACGAGGCTCTGAGACCATGTAAATAACCATTTCAACCCAAAAGCTTAAGCTGTTGGGTGAGGCTACATTAATGGTTTTTATATATCTCAACACTTGGCAAGGAAGAAAACCACTACGTAGTGAGCCTAGTAGGATTGGGGTTTCGCTAAAGGAAAGTTTCCCAAAACGTAAACTCTGGTTCCAACTTGAAGTTGAGGAATTGTGTGTCTAATCAGACCACACAAGGATTATATTCGTAATAATGAGATGCATGGGCTTTGGCCCTATTTACACAATGTGGTACAAATAAACTAATATACATTCTAACAAAACGAATGAAGTGATTGTGGAGCTTGTAATTTACTTGCATTGCTTAATGTTATAATTGATATACCTTAGTCCTTGCGGCTCTTCTTTGTCGAAAAGGAGTCATCTTTTCAGCATCTGGACAAGGGTGAATTCTTTCTTCAACATGAATCTCAACAGAAGGATCGTGTAATAGATTAATGCTGTCCTTTCTGGAATTTGAAAGCCTGAAGTTTCATTAACCTTGGCACTTGGTTGTTGAAAAAGCTCCTTAACTCCCTGTAAAGTACCACCATGAAAGGATAAAATTAGGAGGAGTGTAGTGAGTACATAGATGGAAATATTTGATTAACCTAGGGTAGTTTGTCATGTGAAAAGAAGACGGATAGAGGCTCCAATGAGAAAAGTAGAGTTACCTAGGGATAGAGGAAGGCCCAAGAAATTTATAAGAAAAACGAGTTTAAATGATGTTATTCTTATTGAGTTCATTGAAAATTTGACTTTTGATAGATTTCAATTGTGTGATGAGGTTTGATTGTTGTTGCTCAAACCTTGAGGATAGCTATTGATTTTTATTCCATTCATTGTTTTGTGGATGTTTGGACATTCTTTGATCCTACATGTGCTTTGGTCAATGTCTTTTGCAGGTGATGGAACATCCTCAAACTGTTTTGTTGTCTAAGGTTTTACAGTCGAACATGTCCTTAGGAGATGCCCATTTAAACAAGTTAGATCCCTCAAAGGTTCTAAGCCGGTGGATGGTTCTTCAGCAATCTGTAAACGTGCTGTTTGACAATAAAACTGCTTCTGGTGAGAGTTTCTTCTTTTTTTTTTTAATAAGTTAATAAACAAAAAATGATCGAGATCATTAAGTAATAAAGCAAATGCACCTAATGAAAAGAATATAATTATATAAGTTTTTTATTGTGATAAAATGTTTGCAAAGGGATCTCCTTTTTCTGTTTTGGTGAAAGAAGAAATAATGTAGAAGAGGAAGAAACAATTACAAAAGTAGAATGCAAGTTAATCCTTCTCAAAGGCACCAAAAGACATGATGTTATTTTGACAAAGTGTTCAGTGCATTAGATGAGTCTGTGGATAACTTGAGAAGTATGTTAAAATGTAGCTATTTTAGATATCTTGCAAATGGTTGTTATTTAGAGTTATCTTTATTTATTGCTTGGTCTAGGCAAAAGAGATGTGGCTACTGGAATTTGTCAGTTGCTGGAGAAGAAGGAAGGCATCTTCCGCCAGAAAATGATGGGAAAGCGGGTTAATTTTGCATGCCGCTCTGTCATATCCCCAGATCCTTATTTAGCAGTCAATGAAATTGGGATTCCCCCATATTTTGCTTTAAGATTAACGTATCCTGAGGTGAGGTTTGTAACTATGTATTAGTCAATGTGCATATTTGTTATTTTCTATGTTTCTGGTATGAATTTCTGATGTCCGATTCAGTTTAGCAATCTATTTATGTTACTACAATGTGTATGCATTTACACATGGTTCTAATAGAAGCATATGTATTGGCATTGTACCTCTGTTTTACTTCATTTTTCTGCCTTTATTATATAAATCTGATATTTTATGCCCATGTAATTTCAAAATCAACACGACCTTTATTCCAAACTAGTTGGGGTCGGTGGCAGAAAAAACCCAAATGTAAAGTATAAAATGATTGAGGAAAAAAGGAGAAAATAAAATTAAAAAAACAATATAAATAACATTAGACTAGACATTAAAAAAATGGCAATAAACAATTTAAAATAAAATAAAGTGAAAATGAAGATACATAAGAGAGAAAAATACATAAGAGGAAAAAAGAAAAGAATAAGAAAGTAAAAATAAAAAATTAAAGTAAGAGATAAAAATAAAGAAAAAAGAAGAAAATACATAAATAAATAAATAGGAAAAAAAATTGAGAGGAAAAAAGAGAGAGAAAAAAAGGAGAGATGAAGAATAAAGGAGATATGGGGGAAAAGCATTAAAATGGGACCATTTGGTACATAGGAAGAAAACGGGTAAAACTTTCCGCAATGCTATTAGCTTTCCTCTAATTCGTTATAAGACACACCGTCTGCCAATCTATATCCTACTCCATTAAGTCTTGTTTTATTACCTTTCCCCAAGATATAAGGTAATTTAAAGATAAAAAAAAAATTAAAACTGAGAAGTAAGCATTGTGCTGCAAGGGAATGTTAGTTTGCATGTTGTTGCAGCCAAAATTATGCCTCTTTAGCATAGAATGAGTAATTGTTGTAGAATGATGTGAAATGTTTAGAGTTTATTATGGACACCAAACAATGTGTAGGATATTAAATTGTAACATGTTGATAAGCCAATGATAATACTGGTGTTTTGCTGTGGTCTATTTGTATATTGGAATACAGAGTAGGATGTTACTAATTATAGTAAAAAACACATCTTTTGACTTCTTCATATCTCATTTTGTTTCCTGCCATTGGCTTTTATGTTAATATCTTGCAGAGAGTTACTCCTTGGAATGTTGTAAAGTTAAGGGATAGCATCCTTAATGGTCCTGAATCCCATCCGGGTGCCACGCACTATGCTGATGAAGCATCAATAGTCAAGCTTCCCCCAAAAGGGAAGTTGCTTTCTTTAACATCAAGGAAATTATCATCCTCTAGAGGGGTTATTATGCATCATGGGAAGATGTATGACCGTGAATTTGAAGGTAAAGTTGTGTATCGCCACTTGAAGGATGGTGACGTTGTGCTTGTCAATCGACAGGTACACATTATCTCATCTGATGTGTTTGAACAGTATATTTATTATGGTACTGTCTTCATTTCTTTTAATAATTCTTTTCCTTTTTTAACAAGAAACAAAAGAAATTATAAATGACATTAGAATGATGGATGTAAGCTGATTGATTATTCACATCTACTCTTGAGAATTGTTAAGTTGATGTGGTTCTTCAATACCTATATTTTTATTTTTTGAGTTGAAATTCTGTTTTAAGTTGGCTGTGATTGTTCTGATCTCATAACTTGGTATTGTATACCACAATTAACATAAAAATAGTTTTGTGAATTTTATATCAACAAAATGTGTGATCTGAACATGTTGCTTTTTTTTTTACTTGTGGTTTGAATTGAACTTTAAATTCTGTTGCAGCCCACACTTCATAAACCTAGTATAATGGCACACATTGTTCGTGTTCTAAAGGGGGAGAAAACAGTACGCATGCACTATGCAAACTGTAGGTAATATGTAATTGTAGTTTCTTTTAGCTTGGTGTATTTGCTGTATAAAATATGTACTAATATACTTGACTATATCTGACAACTCACTTTGATAAGCTATCATGAGAATTTCATTTTGATACATTCATATGCATAATATCTCTGATTAATATGGTTGCTAAAGTGAATCACTTTATGTTTCTTTGTTTTTCCCTCGTGATCTCAGTACTTACAATGCTGATTTTGATGGTGATGAGATTAACGTTCATTTTCCACAAGATGAAATTTCTCGTGCTGAAGCTTACAATATTGTAAATGCCAACAATCAATATGTGAAGCCTACTAGTGGTGATCCAATCAGAGCTTTGATTCAGGTATTTGCATAAATAATTAGAAAATGGCTACTCAGGGCATTAGGATCCCACCATTGTGGGATCTAGAGAGAGTTAGATATGCATGCATCCTGACTCCAGTGAGCTGAGAGGTTTTCCCTAGTAGATCCCATGACCTCTGGGTCACTAGGCAGCAACCATATTGTTGAGCCTCACATGCACATTATTTACGAAAGCCTTTTTTTTTTTGTTTTGGGTGATTTCCTGAAGTTTTTTCCTTCCATTTTGAATAATTTTACAGGATCATATTGTAAGTGCTGCTCTTCTTACTAAAAAGGATACTTTTTTAAGTTGTGAAGAGTTCAATCAGCTTCTCTACAGTTCTGGTGTATCCATGGCTGGGCTGGCCTCTTTCTGTGGCAAACCTGGGCAGAAAGTTTTCGTGGCCAATTCTGAGAGTGAAATGTTTCTGTTTCCTCCAGCAGTATGGAAGCCAGAGCCCCTATGGACTGGAAAACAGGTTGCTAAATGTTAATAGTCTTAAAGTTAAGATTTATCTTGCTTCAGATGTTATAACTAGTCACTATCCATTTAAATATGCAGAAACCTTTTTTTGTTTAGTCCTTTTCTAACTTGTATTATTTCGTAGTATATTAAACTCTGGAGTCTGTATGTGTTAAATGCTGATTCTTATTTTCCTATTTGGTTATGATCTGCTACTTTGTTTTAGAGGCCATAATGGTTTCAAGTAAATTTTGTTTCTGCTGTCTCTCTAGGTTATCAGTGCATTGCTATATTATATCACCAGAGGTAGCGCACCATTTTCTGTTGAGAAGAATGCGAAAATCCCATCTAATTTTTTCAAGACTCGAAACAGGGAGGGAAAGAGATGCACTGAAGATACATCAAAAAAGAAGGATGAACCTGATGAGGATAAATTGTTGATATATAGAAATGATTTGGTGCGTGGTGTAGTTGATAAGGCCCAATTTGGTGACTATGGTATGGTACATACAGTGCAAGAACTTTATGGCTCAAATGTTGCTGGCAATTTGCTTTCGGCATTAAGTCGGTTATTCACTACCTTTTTACAGGTGAGCCACAAATTAATTAGTTTTGCAAATGTTCTCTATTTTATAGAATTTAATTAATCTACTAGATTCTGATATATTCTCTGTCATTAAGATGCATGGGTTCACATGTGGGGTAGATGATCTTCTCTTAACGAAAGAAAAGGATGGTGAGAGAATGAATCAACTTGAAAGCTGCGAGGAAATTGGTGACATTGTTCATCGTGAATTCATTGGAGTCATGGACGGTGATAATATAGGTAATCTGAAGTAAAATTATTTATGCAAACCATATGATTTTCAAATAATGTTCCATTTCCAGATTTGATAAACATTTACAATTTGTTGAAAATCAAGTTTTCCTTGTAAATTTTTTCACCGAGTTTATTTTCTGCCTTGTTGTAATGATGTGTCTGAACTGAAACCACATTAGATTGTGGCGGTAACTCTTAACCATGCTCAAAAAATAACACTAGAAATTAAAGGTAAATAAGTGGAAAAAAAGGGAAAAAATTAAAGAAATAATTGAAAATAAACAAAAAAAAAAATTAGAGGAGAGAAACTTAAAATAAAAATAAATGAAAAATAGAGAGGTAAAGGAAGAAATAAAGGGAGATATAGGGGAAAGGACTAAAAAGGGATCATTTGAAGCATACAAAAAAAATGGGGCCTAACCCTCTGCAATATCGTCTGCCAATTTATATCCCTCTCCTTTAAGGGGCCGAGGTACGCGGAAGAAATTCTTCAGGATTAGGGGAAATTGAATTTTTTTAAATTTTAAATTTATGGATATTATCATAAACTGAATATAAAAATCATATTTTTGAAAATCGAGATTCCTGGACAAATAAAAATTTCTCCTGTACCAAACGCCCGCTAAGTGTTTTTTTACTACTTTTCCTTATGTAAGTTTCTGCTGACTTGTTCTTCTCTGTGCCGTGTTCTGGGTAACAAACTTATGTTTTTATTGCAACATCTAGGGGTTTTAGCATTATGTGCCCAAACCCTCAATCTATGTTCTCTCATCTTTTGAACCACCCCTACTACTCATACCTTTTATCAAACATCTTCATTTTTTATCTTATCCATCCTTATATGACCACACATCCACCTTAACAGCTTCATTTCCGGTACTCCCATTTTATGCTCATGTTGCTTATGTGCTGGCCAACATTCAGTTCCGTATATCATTGCAGACCTTTCTACAATTCTATAAAACTAATTTTAGCCTTAGAGTTGGAGGGAATTTGAGATTACACAAAATCCCTGACGCATTTTACCATTTCATCCAACCTACTCTGATTCTATGGATTCCAATTATCTAAAAACTTATTTCTTGAGTACATCATGTCCAAGCAAATGCATGGAATCTTGATCTCAATGTCTTGTCGGAGCAAATTCACACTTCATGTACCCTGACATAGCGTGAATCCTCAAGACTCCAACATGCTTCTCCACAATTCCAATTTTTTGTTAACACCGGCCTTGGTCTCATCAATAAGCACAATATCATTTGCAAATAGCATAACACCATTACATTTCATCTTGGATATCTTTTGTTAGTTCCTCTATAGCTAGAGCAAAAGATAAGGACTCAAAAGTAGAGCCTTGGTGTACACGTACCATGATAGGAATTAGGAAAATAAGTTGATGTTCCATTATAAGCCTTTACACACGTAGCAGCACCTTCGTATATATCCGGGATTGCTTTTACATACTTTGATGATACTTTTTTCTTCTAAAGAACTCTATAACCTTTTTTGGAATCCTATCATATGCCTTCTAAGATCTATAAAAACCATATGTAAGTCCTTTTCTCAATATCTTTCCATCAATTGTGGTATCAAGTAAATAGCCTCCATGTTACATCTTCTTGCATAAATCTGAATTAATTTAAATTACTCAGGGTAGACTTACAGTTTACACATCCTAATATAGTGAAATTCCTTCTGAATTTGCTTCTGATTTTATTCTACTTTTCTTTACTTTCTTGTATTAAACTCTTCTTGACATTTGTTCCATCAATGCTGTAGAATATTTCTCTTTGAAACAAACTGGATTGGACCAAATTTAATGCAAATGTAGATAGATGGGTAAGAGATGTCTGAGTGTGTTATTCAGTTGAGGATAATACAAAGAAGTACGTCTAATATTTTTATGGCAAAATAGATATTGATAATAATACCATGATGCAAAGAGAAGGTTAATTTGTGGGAATGGGATAAGGTAAAGGGGATGTCAAGAATGACCCATGCAGAAGTTATCGATCCAAAAAGTTGGGATTGTTGCTTCTAATAAGATTAAATTGATTTTTTTTATTGAGGCATTTGATGTTTTTTATGTGTACTTTTAACTGCATAATAATTCGCAATTAAGGCTTCTTATCTGTGTTTTGGTTCTTGATGATTCCTAAAAGAATTGGCAATGCCAAAAATAGATAGGGGGGAATGCTCCTTTCTTCGGTGCTCCATTGACTGCTGTTGGTGTGCAGAATGTCTAGCTAAATTGGATGTATCTTCATAAACAGCATGGGACATTTCTGCTTGTACTGTGGGCTTATACATGTCACCCCTTTAGGGGACTACTTTGTTTGAGTATCTTCTCTGTATTTGAATGCCAATAATTCTTTTTTCTAGTTAAATAATTTCTTTCATATTCTTCAGTTTTAAATTAAGAATTTTAACTGACCACAAAGAAGAGGCTGAGAAAATCTTATTTCCATCTTGACCATGCGAATGCATTTTGGAATAAAGTTGAGCATGGAAGAATGCATACTATCTTCGATGCATAATTATGTATATTGTATAGATAGACCTATATGCTCCAAGTTGAGGGTGTGTTGGAAAATATATAGTATACATATATATACATAGGCTAATCAAATTCTATGCTTATGGCAATTAGGATATTTGTGACTCCTGTATTTATTACATTAACTCTGTATAATAGAGCCTATGTAGTGTAATTCATACATACAGACTTCATCCCATGTCTCTTTTCCCTTTCTCTTAACAATCTTTAAATTTAAAATTTGCCTCAATGTGTTGGTTTTACCTATTGTTCCCTGACCAAAAGTAACTGTGAGACCAACTGGCCAATAATGTGTGAAGATGGGTGCCCATGTCTTACAATCAATATAATTTATTGTGTAAACATTTTGCGACTACTTTGAATTGAACATGTCTTCCAAATATGCGCAGAATAAACCACCTTTGGTTGATGGTTTATAATTCTCATGATATTCAAGTGAACTTGATGGGCTATGACTAGTGGGCCCAAGTTCAGCAATGCCTAGTTAGTTAGGAAATTAGCTAGTTGTTTAGGAAAATTATTCTAGAATATTCTAGTCAATAGGATAAAAGGTGGGTAAGTGTGTGTAGTGAGGGATTCATGCATTCAAAATATGTGGAGTGGAATTTGGGGAAAGAATCTCTAGGGATCTCTTGAGCCTAGGAGTTTGGCTTGAGGGTGAGTTGAGATTTCTTTGATGTATCTTTTCTATTTCATAGTTATTTCTTTTGTAATCCCTTTGTATTTCATTGTTATGTTTACTGGATCTCGTCTTTTTAATGTCTAGTACTGTTGATATCAATATAATTGGAGGTTTGGTTCTGTTTAGAAAATCCATTATTATAGGTTCCATCATTATAGGTTTGGTTCTGTTACTATAATAATGGATTTTCTAAACAGAACCAAACCTCCAATTATATTGATATCAACAGTACTAGACATTAAAAAGACGAGATCCAGTAAACATAACAATGAAATACAAAGGGATTACAAAAGAAATAACTATGAAATAGAAAAGATACATCAAAGAAATCTCAACTCACCCTCAAGCCAAACTCCTAGGCTCAAGAGATCCCTAGAGATTCTTTCCCCAAATTCCACTCCACATATTTTGAATGCATGAATCCCTCACTACACACACTTACCCACCTTTTATCCTATTGACTAGAATATTCTAGAATAATTTTCCTAAACAACTAGCTAATTTCCTAACTAACTAGGCATTGCTGAACTTGGGCCCACTAGTCATAGCCCATCAATAGTCCCCTTTTAAAATTCACCTTGTCCTCAAGGTGAGGAAGAGAATAGGGGATGTAATTGAACATCCACCAGGATCCCATTGCTTGAAGCACATGGACCAAGTAATGCATGAAGTAAAAAAAGTGTCACTGCCAAATCCCATTGCCACCTGGTCTTTATTCTGTCCCAGCGCTCCGTGTCCCATAACATTTCTAACCAAGAGATAGGATGTATCACTACTCTTCTCATGTTGTGTCTTCTGCCCAGTTTGCAGGTCTTGTGCAAAAAATTGCTTAGGGCCACAAACATTTCTTCTACAACTCGAAAAATTTCCTTCTTCATTGTAGGGGTTGCCCATGACCCGTAACCCAATTGAGACATCATCAAGGGTTAACCAAATGGCACCATTTGGAGATGGGAATATCAGTAGATGCCGTGAGGATATGGAAAATATTGGCGAAGGCGACCTAAGAAAAAACAACAAAGGAAAAACAGACTTGGGGCAACCATGGGCACCGTTTGCTGTTGCTGTTCTGCCTTGCACCGTCGCTGCATTTGGTATTACTACAGTAAGTATAGAGTTTGCCACCCTAGCCATAAAAGATTGAACTGGGTTACCACTCAAGTTGATACTACATTGGCCTATCAATTTGGGCCCATTTAGACCAGACCCAGTGGCCATGATAAGCCCACTTCTGTTGTTTTTTCTTTTCAGCGCAGGTTGAGCATAATAGCCCACTCCATATCCAATTAGCCCAATCCTTAAGCCCACTCCCCCTTCTTGCTCATCACTTGGGTTGCTAGTTTGACGTGTGCATGCTACCCGAAGAGGCTGACCCGACCCGGAACCAATAGTCATCTCATCCCTCTCCCTAATATCGTCATTTTCTTCTCCAGCTTCATCTTCTTCTTCGTTATTTTTTCGTTCTTGCTTTGCTGTTTTTTTTCTTCTTCTTTTTCCTCTGATTCTTCTTCTTCTTTTTGTCCTTTTTCTTCTTTTTCATTCACTCGTTGAACTGTTAAGAAAGTCATCTGAGTTATTACCTTCAGATCTGCCATTGCTTCTGCGTCATTACCTTCAGATCGTTCTTCTGCGTTTTCAGCTTTGGCGGCATTGTCTTCTTCTGATTTTCGATTTGCTTCTTTTTCGTTTCCACCCCCTTCCGTTTCTTCGTTTGCTTCTTTTTCTGCAATCGCTGAATCTACTTCTTTTTGGTTGATTTTGTCTTCTGTACCTTTGGTTGCTTCTTCTTCTTCATCTTCTATTTCTTTTTTTTTCTCAGATCTGGTATCTTCGGCTCCTTCTTCTTCTTGCGTTTCTTCCTCCACTGCGGCTTCTTTTTCTTCTTTCTCTACCAAATAAATCTCAGGTAGATATTTATTTATAAATGCTTTAGTAAAATCCCACAATTTTGCATTAGGATTGTTAAGATTCCAAAGCCTATACCAGTAAGACGCACATCCCTTGAGCCCCTTCAGAGTTTCTGCCAGTTGTTGAGCCTCTTCCTTTATTTGTTTTTCTTGAAAATATTGCTCCATAGCAATTTGCCATCCCCAAGCGTCGTCTCCTTCTCCATAAAATGTTGGAACCATTGAATCAGTTGCAACCATTGAATCAGTGGAGTTTCTGCGTTTTTTTTTTATTTTTTATATCTGTTCTGAATTTTTTTTTTTTTTAAATCAGATCTGGATCAAAAACACTCCCAGGATTGTAGTGCTCTGATACCAAATTGATGGAACCTATAATAATGGATTTTCTAAACAGAACCAAACCTCCAATTATATTGATATCAACAGTACTAGACATTAAAAAGACGAGATCCAGTAAACATAACAATGAAATACAAAGGGATTACAAAAGAAATAACTATGAAATAGAAAAGATACATCAAAGAAATCTCAACTCACCCTCAAGCCAAACTCCTAGGCTCAAGAGATCCCTAGAGATTCTTTCCTAAAATTCTCACTCCACATATTTTGAATGCATGAATCCCTCACTACACACACTTACCCACCTTTTATCCTATTGACTAGAATATTCTAGAATAATTTTCCTAAACAACTAGCTAATTTCCTAACTAACTAGGCATTGCTGAACTTGGGCCCACTAGTCATAGCCCATCAGAACTTTGATGGGCTTATTTCTTGTTAGATTAGTGTTTTTCCTGGTAATGAAAACTAGCAGGAACTCTATCCAAAAAGGTATTTGAGGTTGGGATGTGTATATGCTCATACAATAATGTTATCAGAACATATGCTCGTACAAACACAGACTTATGAGAAATAGTGGTTCATAGATATTCCGGATGAGGCATTTCCCTTAACAAATTAATTTTTTATATTCGTTTCTTCTGCATTATCTTCCCATTAGGCATGCATCCAATTCATAGTTATCTTTCCTGGGGTATGTGGCATTTCCTTACTATTATTTGGTTTCTGTGCAAAGTTGTGATGTGTTGGCATATTTGTCATTTCAGACCCACTCACATTGCAGTTGAATATTGAGAAAAGAATACGTAGTAATGGAGAAGCAGCGTTAACATACTTAGATAGGAAGATGACAAGCAATCTTAACACCAGAACAAGCTCAGGGATATTAAAGGAGCTATTATCTGAAGGCATATTGAAACCCTCTGGAAAAAATTGGATTTCTCTTATGACTACATCTGGAGCTAAGGGTAGTATGGTGAGCATACTGTTGTTTTAATGTTATTAATTTGTCCACATCACTCTATTTATCTTTTTGTGTATTGGGATATATAGTACCATATATGCTGTGCGTGCTATGTTAGAAATGGTTATCTATCCCGGATTGTAGTGCAGAGCAGTTGACCCCAAGCCGCTTTAGCAGGATAATCACTATATTGAAGTCTAAAGATATAAGATAATTAATTTGTACAGTACACATGTAAACGTTAAAAAATAATCAAAATTAAAGACATAATTAATAATCAAAACTCAATCTAAAGTGTGAACACCTGATCACTATCACTAAGGTATAGTTAACAAGTCAACATCAATAAAAGTCAAGGAGCATAAGGGAAAAAAAGTACAGCACCAAATGTTAAATAAGTTTAAGCCTCTAAGGCCTTAAGTTACAAAACATTCAAATTGAATACAAGTTTTTCCTTAAGAGCATGAGAACATAGGAATGATGTCAAAAAAATTAAATTAATAGAAAAAAATTAGAACACATAGACATGTGATCAAAGGACTTAGAAAAGAAAGAGAGACAAATTAGGGGTTTTTGAGTGTGAAGAATGAACAGAGCACATTTGTGGATGAAAAGATCAGAGACCAAAGAGTCTGAGCTTGATGTCAATCGAGCTGTGCTATGTATGAACAGAGGTTTGGCCAGAAGGAATGCCAGAGAGTTGTAGGTTCATTGGAAACGACGCTGGAGAGATGTCCGTGGTCAGTTGTTGTAAATGTGAAATGTGAGGAAAGAACAGAGACATTTTGGAATGAACAGAATAGAGACTAAAGAGGGTGAGGCTTGAGACCAATCGATCAGTGCTATGGGTGAATAGATGGTTGGCCATAAGCGACACTAGAGTGCTGTGGGTGCACCAGAAATGATGACAGAGAGCCGTGGTCAGTGGCAAGAAAAACAGAGTGAGAATTCGAGTATTTGTTCTCCAATCAGAAACCCTGTGTTTTCTTATCTAAAACGAGGGGAAATTGGCAAATCGACAAAGGAGCCCCAAAAAATCAGTTCAATAAGGAAGAAAACTGAGGGGAGGGTAAAGAGGGAATTTCCCTGTTAGGCTTAGCGGCCAGGATGGATGCAATTTTTCAGGATGGTGGGCACAAATCAGGTTACAGCAAAACGTGCTGCTCTACTGCAAAAGTGGCATGATCACACGCCATTGATAACCGTAGTTAGAAACACAAGGAGTCTCCTACGGATATTTTAAATGCTCAATTGTCTTTAATACAACATGATTGAAGTCCTAAAATTTTGTTTGAGGGACCCTAGTGAATCCGTTATTCTATGCTTTATGAAATGAAAATTCTTACTGAACATTGAGTAGATAGTGCACAAAATTGAAAATTATAAAAATTGTGAACTTTTTCTTATGAGTTTTAAGCTTTCATTCTTTTTCATTTAAAAAGGAGTGTACAAGTGTTGGAGAATAAGCCTAGTCAGGAACGGTGGTCTAACTGGATTAAGCTTATTCATAATTTGTTTGGTCTAACTCGATAGAGTTGATAACAGAAGTACACTCTATACCTGATTCTAGATCAGATTCTGGGTGTATAAATGTTCAGATCAATGTACAAGAAATGTACTGAAATACAATTACAGTTTATGCATTTCACTGTTCTCCCTTCTTTCATCACTCTCGTCGACTTCTTTGTTCTTCACCCATGTTCATCTTCAACATGATTGTTATTTGGTTAAAAATTTTACTATGCCAAATCTGGATTATGGAATCTGGGTGTGGTGAAGCTATTTGGGGCCAAGGAGTCCTGAATGTCTGGAATATGTAGAAGTGAAGTTAATAACTGGTTTGTGTGGCACAACTATACATGTGGTTGGGGTATTGCTTTGACTAGAAAAGAGGTTTTGTATATAATTGAATTGTATAAAATCTGTACAAGAGCTCTCTATATAAAGAGTACTGAAAGACCTAATGGGCTAAGCCCAAAATACACTTCTAGAGTATTCTAGCTATTACAAATAAATATATAATACTAATTCTAATATTTACGACACTCCCCCTCAAGCTGAGGAATAGATATTAATTATTCCCAGCTTGCTAGTAAGCTCTTGAAACCTATTATTAGGAAGACCCTTAGTCAAGACATCAGCTAATTGACGACCAGAAGGGATATATGGAGTGGTAATCAGGCCACTATCGAGTTTCTCTTTGATGAAGTGACGATCAATCTCAATATGTTTGGTTCGATCGTGTTGGAGTGGATTGTGGGCTGTACAGATGGCTGATCACAGAACAACTTCATAGATCCTTCATATCTCACCTTGAGATCATCCAGAATAATTTTCAACCATAACAACTCACAGATCCTTTGAGCCATGGCCCGAAATTCCGGTTCTGCACTTGATCTAGCAACCACATTTTGCTTTTTACTTCTCCATGTTATTAAATTTCCACATAGAAATATACAATAGCCCGAAGTAGATCGTTTGTCAGTCACAGATCCAGCATAATCGGCATCTGTATAAACCTCTAAGGAGAGGTTTCCTCCTCTCTGGAACGATAGTCCTTTGCCTGGTGTGCCTTTCAGGTATTGGAGAATCTTGTCCACAACTCGCAAGTGTTTCTCCCTTGGATCATGCATGAATTGACTAACAACACTAACTGCATAAGTTAGGTCAGGTTTAGTATGAGCTAGATATATCAATCTTCCCACTATTCGTTGATACTGTCCTTTATCAATTGGAGGACTCTCAGTTTCACTTCCTAGTCTGTGATTTTGCTCAATCAGAGTACTAGAAGGTTTGCACCTGAGTTTTCCTGCTTCTTTAAGGAGGTCAAGAACACACTTTCTTTGACAAATAAAAATGCCTTGTTTTGAATGAGCAACTTCTATCCCAAGAAAATATCTCAGATTGCCAAGATCTTTAACTTCAAATTCAGCCGTCAGGCTTTTCCTCAAAGCACATTTCTCATCTATATCATCTCCTATTATAATCATATCATCAACATAAACTAGAAGGATAATGGTCTTACCTTCTTGAGAATGTTTAAAGAAAAGGGTATGATTTCCTTGACTTTGCATGTATCCCATTGAAAGCATAATTTTGGTAAATCTTCCAAACCAAGCATGCGGGGATTGTTTCAAGCCATACAACGCCTTCTTCAATCTGCAAACTTTATTATCTCCATTTGTAGAGTTAAATCCTGGTGGGATCTCCATGTAAACTTCTTCTAATTCACCGTTGAGGAAGGCATTTTTCACATCAAATTGTTTCAAATCCCAATTAAAATGAGCAGCAAGGATAATAAAATTCTTACAGTATTCATTTTGGCCACCGGAGCAAATGTTTCTTCATAGTCAATACCATAGGTCTGTGTGAACCCCTTGGCTACCAGACGAGCTTTATATCTCTCAAGAGTCCCATCAGAATTATACTTTGGAGTATACACCCATCTGCACCTTACTGCCCTTTTTCCATTTAGCTTGTCAACAACTTCCCATGTATTATTCTTCTTCAACGCATTCATCTCATCCTGCATGGCTTGAACCCAATTATCATCCTTTAAATGCTTCATGTACTGATTTCGGGATTGAAATGAAGTCAAGTGCTGTAATAAAACTTCTATGCTGCATAGAGAGATTCTTATAGGAAACAAAATGAGAAATAGGATGTTGGGTACAGGATCTTTTCCCTTTCCTTACAGCAATGGGTAAGTCATCAGAATTAATATGAGGCTTAGAAACAAAAGAATCAGTGTATTCAGTACTTACCGGTGGTTTAGGTGATTGCATTTGCTGGTGGAGCAGTGTGAGTTGTTTCTTCCTTTGATACACTAGTTCAGGTGTCCCAGCTTTGCGTATTCTTTGTCGATAAATAGGAGGCATGTCACATGTGGATTCGGATATATTTTCAGTCTCAGCAACTAAGTCTTCTTTCTCAACTTGGGTAATAGGTGTAGGCAACAGAAAGGGAGACTCAGACCGAGAGAAAATGGATGAAGCTTCTATACTGTTCTCCCCCTGAAGATGAGGGTGTTGAAAGTAGGACTCAGATTCATGAAAGCTAACATCTATAGAGGCAAATAATTTACGACTTGGAGGGTGATAACATTTGTGTCCTTTCTTGTTGGGAGTATAGCCATGGAAGACACACTTAAGGGCTCTAGGTTCTAATTTACTCCGATGCTGTTTATGGACGTGGACAAATGCAACACATCCAAAGACACGAGAATGGAGACTCTGCATAATAGGAACAGAAGGAAAGAAAGAAGTCATGAATCAACAGGACTTATATGGCCAAGGACTCGGGAGGGTAAGCGGTTGATCAAATAAGCTGCAATTAATACAGCTTCTCCCCAGTAAGAGTTGGGTACAGATGTCTGAAACAACAATGCTCTAGTGATTTCAAGCAAATGCCGATTTTTCATTTCATCAACCCCATTCTGTTGAGGGGTATCCACACATGTGAGCTCATGAGTCATTCCTTTGTCTCTAATAAACTGAGAAAGACGCTGATTTACATATTTTGTACCATTATCTGATCTCAAGCGTTTGATACTTTTATCAAATTGGGTTTCAATCATATAATAAAACTGAATAAACAACTGTGTCACTTCTTCCTTATCTTTCATCTCTGCCTTATCTTTCATCAAAAATATCCATGTTATCCGAGTATAATCATCAATAAAAGAGGCAAACCATTTAGCACCAGAAACATTAGGGACTTTGGAAGGGCCCCAAACATCAGAATGAATAATAGTAAATGGTTCAATACTTTTTATTTCTCTAGAAGGAAAGGATACACGATGATGTTTTGCAAACTGACAGAAATCACAATTAAAAGACTCAACAGACTGAGACACAAATAAAGACGGAAACATAGACTTAAGTAAACTAAAAGGAGGATGACCCAAGCGCTTATGATAAAGCCAAATAAGAGAATCTGAAGTAGACTGATGAGTCATCAAAGTCTGATCCTTGGTACCTTCTGCAGAAAAGTTTGGAACCAGATAATACCATCCTGCTCCTTAGCAATTCCAATCGTCTTCCCTGTGGTGAGATCCTGAAAAACACAATGAGTAGGGAAAAAGGTTACAGTGCAATCTAAATTTGTAGTAAGCTTATGAGTAGAAAGGAGATTGGTAGAAAGTTGGGGAACATGGAGAGAATTCTTGTGACACAAGGAGGGTTGAATTTTAATGTTATCAGAACCTGCAACTGATGTATGTGATCCATCAACTACGGCTATAGTATGGATACCAACAGTAGGATTATAAGACAGAAAAGGGTCAGTACAGCAAGTCATATGATCAGTAGCACCAGAATCCACAATCCATGAAGTTTCGAAATCAGTACAAGAAGCAACAAAAGAATGAGTGCATGAGTTCTTATACTCTGTCAATGGACTCTTATACTCATTAGGTTTTTTTTTTTTTCCGGCGGCGGCTTTGTGGTGACGAGAGGCAAATAGGGTTTGGTTTTTTAAAGGCGGTGATTTGCGGAAGCAGAACCCTCATAATCGAGAGCTCTGATACCAACTAGAAAAGAGGTTTTGTATATGATTGAATTATATAAAATCTGTACAAGAGCTTTCTATATAAAGAGTACTGAAAGACCTAATGGGCTAAGCCCAAAATACACTTCTAGAGTATTCTAGCTATTACAAATAAATAGATAAAATACTAATTCTAATATTTACAACACTTTGTATCTTTAAGGAGCTTTCTTTGACACAAAAACTGATTTGGGATAAGTCTGGGTTTTTGGCTTCTATTTGGTGTTAAGCACATGATCTTTTTAAGAGGGACCTAACAGATTTTTAATTGGGATACTATGGATACAGTAATAAATGCAAGGATATTTGTACATTTTCTTCTTTTATTAAACTAGTTTGGTAGGTTCAGCTGTCCGCAACAGTTTTTGACAGGTTCTTTTAAGAACCAGACAGCTAAGTTATCACTAGTCTGGCAAATCTTTTTTCCAGTTTCTGCCATAGAACTCAGTTTTGGTTTGGTTTCTAAAACACTTTTAAGTCCGTTTTCGTCTTTTCTAATTGATACAAGTCATTTATATATTTTATTTATCGCATTCTGTGATGTGAAGATGATGTCATACTTCTTTTAAACAGGTTAATTTCCAGCAGATATCTTCTCATCTAGGCCAGCAAGAATTGGAAGGAAAACGAGTCCCACGCATGGTTTCCGGAAAGACATTACCATGCTTTTCTCCCTGGGATTGTTCCCCTAGAGCTGGAGGATTCATTATTGATCGGTTTCTAACAGCTCTTCGTCCGCAGGAATATTACTTTCATTGCATGGCTGGTCGTGAAGGGTAAGCCAGGATAGGAGTTCATTCTAACCTTTTTTTTTTGGTTAAATGATGTATGGTCGATGGTGTTGAGTTATACTGTTTTTCCATTGTGTTCATAGTTTTTATTCAAGATCTAAACTATACATTGGCCCCTAATACTAAGAAGCATGTATCTGTTACAAATATTGGCAGAACCAAACACAATATTTATTATTTTAACTTTAATAGGTAAGATATATCTTCAAATATAAAAGAAAGAATTATATTAGCAAATTGAAAAGAAGTGGAAGATGAGTGAATATGAAAGAGTCTGAATTTTTCTGATTTATACCTGGGTGACATTACTCATTTGTACTAGTCATATAATTGACACGATTACATGTAAATGCATATGATGTCTCCTAATACTTGGTAGTGTTTCTATTACGAATATGGGCAGAGACGATCACTATTTTTTTTCTCAATGCTTTACTGAAAATTTAGATTTTGGTAGAGCCCAATGGTGTCAACTGATCCATGTAGCGAATCCAATCAGTGGGATAAGGCTCGGCTGTTATTGATTGTTTGTGTTTATTTGTTAACTTCATGTTTGCATTTTCTCAAAGGTAAGAACCACCAGTTAATGGCCATATTAGTGAATAACTAGCATAGCTTTCTGTTTTAGCATTACTCACGTTACTGTACATCTGTTTGTACCCGATAGCTTCTAGGCTATTCAGTTTGTATTTTGTTAGTTGGTTAGTGTAGTTATTTTGCTGACTCAGCTGTGTCATTTCCTTAGCTCTATTAATAGAGCTCTCCCTTGTATCTGGTTAATTATTCAGAACATACAGATAATTCCAATGGCTTCTTCTCTCACTCACTCTCTCTCGAACTCTGATATGGTATCAGAGCTCTCATTCTGAGGGCCTGATCCATTTCGTGCTTCACTCATGGCTTCTGCAACTTCATCTTCTTATGAGAATCAAGAAAATTGCAACAACAACAACTCAAACCAGAGCTTGAATCACACCTCTTCAATGGAGAAAGCTCCAAATCTCTTCAATTACCAAATTCCGTGAAGCTTAGAGAGTACAATTTCTTGTTCTGGAATCACACATCATCGATTCTTGATCAATCCAAAGATTCCGTTAAAATATCTCATTGAAGAAGATTGACAATGGATCGATCAATCCAACATACGTCACTTGGCTCGCACAAGATCAGATGCTGCTAACTTGGCTACTCTCCACACACACTGAATCTATAGTGAACAAAATCATTGGAGTCAAACATTCTCATGAAGCCTGGGACAAGATCCATAAGCTATTTCATGGAATGATGAAATCTAAGGCAAGAAATCTCATATCTGAGCTTCGCATGTTGAAGAAAGGTACAAAAACGATTTATGAGTACCTGTCCAGGATCAAAATTTGTAGTTCATTGAAAGCGATAAGCAATCCAGTGTTGATTGAGGATCAAATCGAGTACATACTTGAAGGTGTGCCTTCGGATTACAATTCCTTCGTTCTCAGCGTTCATGGATGTGAAAAAGCATATGGCGTAGATGACATAGCAATTGAGGTAATGGCCTTCGAACAATTATTGTTGAAGCAAAATGAGTCATTGATGAGCAACCCAGCCTCTTCAAATGTTGCTGTAACTCAAAACCAATATGAGAAAAATCCTCTGTTCACCTTTGTTTTACTGAATGAAAAATAGAGCATGAACCAGACTCAAGATCACCATTATTCTGGTCCTTCAAATGCTGGAAACAAAGGACAAGGAAGGCATGGAGGTCGAAATAACAAAGGAAGGGGACGTGGACCTCGTTCTAATGTGCATTGCCAACTCTGCTATAAATGCGGACATGATGTTCGTTCCTGGCTTGCTACCTCTTCCAAATTCAGCACCTACTAGTGAATGGTTCCCTGATTCTGGTGCTAGTCGTCATGTGGTTGCAAATCTTGTTCAGAATCCGCAGCTCTCTGGTATAGATCAGATTGTCATTGGTAACGGACAAGGTTTGCCTATTCTTGCTGTTGGTTCAACCCAATTTGTGTCTCCCTTTGATTGTCAATCTCACTTGAAACTTAAAAATCTTTTGCTTGTTCCTTCAATAGTAAAGAACTTGTTGAGTGTTAGCCAATTTGCAAAAGATAATAGTGCTTATTTTGCGTTCCATGCTTCTAAATGTTTTGTTAGAGTGCAGGATTCTCATAAAATTCTTCTTGAAAGATCTGTTAGCAAGGATGGACTATATAGTTTTCCAAGAGTTCAGATTCCTCAAGTCTCAATTCCTGTTAAGAATTTGACGATTTCACATGCATATCCAGTTTCATCAGTTTTCAGTTGTAATAGTTCACATGTGCTTACTTGTACTCAGCCTAGTTCTATCTCTAATACAACTTATTCCTTGTGGCATAGTCGTCTAGGACATCCGCATCATGTAGCCTTAAAGATTGTACTCAACTCTTGTAAAATTCCCTTTGATAATAAAAGTGACTTTGTTTTTTGTTCATCTTGCTGTCTTGGAAAGGTTCATAGACTGCATTCTCCTTCTTCTCAATTTGTCTACATTTTTCCCTTTGAGTTGATCTATAGTGATCTTTGGGGACCATCCCCAATCAAGTCTACTGTTGGAATTTCATATTATACGTCCTTTGTTGATGCTAACACAAAATATACTTGGTTGTTTCCTATTCAACAAAAGTCAGATGCAATCACAATATTCTAACAATTTCACTCTATGGTTATTAACCATTTTCAAGCTGCAATTAGAGCTATCCAAACTAATTGGGGTGGGGAGTTTCGGTCATTTACCCAATATTTACAACTCCATGGTATATTGCATAGGATAACTTGTCCCCATACACATCATCAAAATGGTGCGGTAAAGAGAAAGCATAGACACATTGTTGAGACTGGTTTAACACTTTTCTCTCATGCATATCTTCTATGAAATTTTGGGATTATGCCTTTAGTTTTGCTATTTTTCTTATTAATCTTGCCCACTGCATCAATAAATTTTGAAGTTCCCTATACCAAACTTTACAGAACTGTACCTGATTATAAATTTCTTAAAGTGTTTGGCTATGCTTGCTTTTCCTTCCTTAGACCTTATAACAAACACAAACTTGAATATAGGTATCAAGAATGTGTTTTTCTTAGGTATTCCTCTAGTCATAAAGGTTGTATTTGTCATAATAAGGATGGGAGAAACTTTGTTTCAATACATGTCATCTTTAATTATTTGTTTCCTTATGCAAGGTCGTGGTCTAAATCTACTGGTGACACTCTTTCAACTGTTCCACAGCCTATTCCTCTGTTTGTCCGACACGTCATTACTCAATAATTCATCTGCTGCCATCCTATATCCTGATACTTTGAGAAGTCAGATTGTTGATATGCCTAGTTCCTACACTACTGATACATCAGCTTCTGCACCAAGTTCTCCTACTACACAGTCATATCCTATTCAGTGACACAATCATAGTTAGTCCAGTTCATCAGGTTCAGTATCCTCCATTACACCCAACCATACAAACTTAGCGTCTGACCGAAACTCAGCAGCTCCCTTGCAGTTGGATAGTTCAGTTGTCTCCTCATCTTCCTCTTTAGAACTTTTACCTCCTCTTACTCTTAATCTTACTTCTTCTCCTCATTTTATTCAAGCAAGGTCCAAGACTCTAGCTAGTGCTCAAGCTTTTCTCACATACATTTAACCTACATCAGTCAAGCAGACACTATCCAATCCACCTTGGCTTGAGGCTATAAAAGTTGAATATAATGCTTTTTTAGCTAACTATACTTGGATTCTTGTTCCTCTTCCTTCTAACAGGTCTGCTATACGGTGCAAATGGGTATTCAAGCTTAAGGAAAATCCTGATGGTTCAATACGTAAGTATAAAGCAAGGCTTGTTGCAAAAGGTTTCCACCAACAACTTGAGTTTGATTACAATGAAACTTTCAGCCCAGGAAACATTCAAACTGTGCTTACTTTAGCCTGGACTCTTAGGCAATTGGATGTCAATAATGCCTTCTTAAAGGGTGATCTTGAAGAGGAGGTGTACATGGTACAACCCCCAGTTTTGAAGACATAAATAAACAGCTGGTTTGCAAGCATAACAAGGCTCTTTATGGGCTAAAACAGGCCCCATGCGCATGGTTTGACAAGCTGTTGTGATCCTTCATTGTTTATTCTTCGATCTTCTTCAAGATGCATGTATGTTCTTATCTATGTTGATGATATTAGTCTATGATTGAAATAGGGGCGCTATAGCGCGCGATAGCAGTTCTGGTGCGGGTTGAGGCACCCAGCCGCAACTTTCGCACCGCGACGCCACAGTTTCCTGTAGCGGCCGGTAGCGGATGGTGGCGGCGGTGGCGGCCGACAGCTCTTGCAGCGTTATCGAGCCGCTACAGGGAAAGGAAGATGAGTTGCAGACGTTAATGGAGAAGATGAAACGCTGAAAGTATGGTGGCTCTGTTTATTAAATTAGATTATCATTTAAGGGTATAATGGGAAAAAGGCAGGATAAATGAAGGGTAAAACAAATATTTTACTTAAAAAGCCAGCCATTTAAAAAAAAAACTTTAGGTTTGAATCAGTCAATAGTCATCACGTCATATGCACATCTGCCGCTGTGGTGGGACCAACACTCCTTGCTGTCACGTACACATTTCCTTGGCTGTCACACACACATCTACTTTTCAGATATTAGTCTATCTCTGCACGTTTCTTTCTTCTTCTTTTTTAATTGTTGATAATATGTTTTCAATTGTGTTTTAAAAAAAAGTTTTTGAAAACGTATAAATATATAATTTAAACGATATAAATTAAATTAGAAAAGGGTTTGTTTTTAAAAAGGTTTTATTTTTAAACTTTTAAAAATTTTCAAATTAGAATCACATAAATTTTTAGATGTGATATATAATTTAAAAAAAGTGTAGAAAAGATATAAAATTTTCACATATTTCATCTATTTAAAATAAAATCAGATGATATTAAGTATTAGTTTAAAGAATATTTTTTTATATAAGGGTTTGTTTTATTAAAAATAAAAAATGTTAGAATGTAAGTGTCAATAATCAAGAGAATAAAATGAAAAAATTAATTATATTACTTTTTATTAAATTTAATAAAAGATACAATGAAGAAATGTTTGATGATGATTCTGATTAGTTCTTGTCCTTCTTGACTTTGATAGAGCAATTTGTATTTGACTCTACATGGATCCTTTATGTTCCTAGAATATTATTAATTTAGTTTCCTTCAATGAACTAGTATGTTGCTTCCTTTATGTTCCCTTTAATCCTTGTTTTGAATGTGTAGTATCATACTTTTCATTACTTATTTCCTCCTATTTTGGGTGATTTCTTATCTTATAGCATTTATATAGCATTAACATATGTGGTATAATTTATTATAAGTATTTATATGGACTTCACAGTAGCGGTTTTACCGCTACCCGCTATACCGCTATAGCGTTTTTGGGGTCGGACGCTACCGGCCGCTACCCGCTATTTAAAACTATGATATTAGTGTAATTGGCATTGATCCTTCCTTCATTACTCATCTTGTCACACAACTCAATGCTCAGTTTGCTTTGAAGGATTTGGGTAACCTGGACCATTTCCTTGGTGTTGAGGTCAAAAGGAACGCTTCGAATACTTTAATGCTGTCTTAGTCCAAGTACCTTTGTGACTTACTCACTAAAGCTTCTATGCAAGAAGCAAAAGAAATTTCTTCTCCTATGCCTAGTAGTTGCGAACTCTCTCGGATTGGCTCTCATTATTACCCTGATCCACGTAACCACAGATCCATTGTTGGTGCTCTCCAATATGCCACCATTACAAGATCTGACATCAGTTATGCAATAAATAAAGTGTCAATTTATGGCTCAACCATTAGAGGAACATTGGGCAGTGGTTAAAAGGATCTTGTGCTACTCTAATGCTGAGGTCGAAAGGAATGCTTCGAATACTTTAATGCTGTCACAGTCAAAGTACATTCGTGACTTACTCATTAGAGCTTCTATGCAAGAAGCAAAAGGAATTTCTTCTCCTATGCTTAGTAGTTGCAAACTCTCTCGGATTGGCTCTCATTATTACCCTGATCCACGTAACCACAGATCCATTGTTGGTGCTCTCCAATATGCCACTATTACAAGATCTGACATCAGTTATGCAATAAATAAAGTGTCAATTTATGGCTCAACCATTAGAGGAACATTGGGCAGTGGTTAAAAGGATCCTGTGCTACTCTAATGCTGAGGTCAAAAGGAATGCTTCGAATACTTTAATGTTGTCTCAGTCAAAGTACATTCGTGACTTACTCATTAGAGCTTCTATGCAAGAAGCAAAAGGAATTTCTTCTCCCATGCCTAATAGTTGCAAACTCTCTCGGATTGGCTTTCATTATTACCCTGATCCACATCACCACAGATCCATTGTTGGTGCTCTCCAGTATGCCACTATTACAAGACCTGACATCAGTTATGTAGTAAATAAAGTGTGTTAATTATGGCTCAACCATTAGAGGGTCTCGTGCTTACTTAAAAGGGGCTTTTTCTTTTGGCTTGTAGCTCCAGGCAGCTTTTCCTACTAGTGCTTTGACACACTCAGTTTATTGTGGTGCTGACTGTGACTGGGCATCTGATCATGATGATAGACGTTCTACCTTTGGTTCATGCATTTTTCTTGGTCCAAACCTTATTTCTTGGTGGTCCTAGAACCAAACTTTGGTTGCTCGCTCAAGTTCCAAGGTTGAGTATCGCAGTTTAGCTACATGTGCTAAAATCCTATGGATTCAATCTCTTCTCAGAGAATTGCATATTACCTTGTCTGACCCTCAGGTTCTCTGTGACAATATGAGCACAGTGACTCTTGACTCGCAATCCAGTCCTTCATGCACGGACTAAGCATATGGAACTTGATATTTTCTTTGTTCGTGAACGGGTTCTCAATAAGGAATTGGTGGTGTCTCATATCCCTTCTTCTGATCAGATTGCTGATACACTGATGAAGCCTCTGTCCTCTGCTCGTTTTGCTGATTTGAGATCCAAACTCAAGGTCTTGGATAGCTCTCCGCTTACATCCAAGCCACCTTGAGTTTCCGGGAGGGTATTAGTGAATTATAGCATAGCTTTTAGCTTTCTGTTTTTGCATTACTTTCGTTACTGTACATCTGTTTGTACCTGATAGCTTCTAGGCTATTCAGTTTGTAATCTGTTAGTTGGTTACTGTAGTTATTTTGCTGACTCAGCTTTGAGTAATTTCCTTAGCTCTATAAATTGAGCTCTCCCTTGTATCTGGTTAATTATGCAGAACATACAGATAATTCCAAAGGCTTCTTCTCTGTTCTCCTCTCTCTCTCTCTCTCACTCTCACTCTCTCTCAAACTCTGATTGTCCAAAATTATGCCTTACCTAGTTACATCACTCTCCGTCCTCCCCCCTCAAAGCATTTCTGTTTCTTTTGGCTTGTTTGTGTGCTTTTTCCTCCCTTGTTCAAACTCACTCAATTTTGTTCATGGAAATGTTTTGATCGGTTTTACATAGAAGGCTTAATGTATTCTTGGTTATCATATCGTTTACTTCTTCCTAGATCCTAACAACTAACATCTTTTCTTAACAGGTTAGTTGATACTGCAGTTAAAACATCTCGGAGTGGTTACCTGCAAAGATGCCTAATGAAAAACCTTGAGTGTCTTAAAGTCTGTTATGATCATACTGTCCGTGATGCTGATGGTTCAATTATTCAATTTCACTATGGAGAAGATGGCGTAGATGTCCATCAAACTAGCTTTATCACCAAATTTGAAGCATTGTCAACTGTATGAACATGTTTATTAATTTTTAGAAATCCATATAGATCTTGTATCTTCTTGTTTATATATATATTTTGTTATTAATTTCAGAATAAAGAATTGGTTTACAGCAACTGTTGCCGTCAGTTAGACCGGTCCAGTCCTTATATTAACAAGCTGCCTGATGCTATTAAAGGAAAAGCGGAAAACTTCATTCGTAATTTCTCTTTAAAACAGAGAAATCATGGTTCAATGAAACGAGCAGATTTCTTGAAGTTGATGGAGCACAAGTATGTCTCAAGTCTTGCTCAGCCTGGTGAGCCGGTTGGTGTGTTAGCTTCTCAATCTGTTGGTGAACCGGCAACGCAGATGACGTAAGTTTTTTTTACATGTTGCGAATTTTTGTCCCCATTTTTTCAAATATAGTTTATATATAAGAGATGGACTTTATCTCAATCTGTTTCATGAATAAACAATATGAAGAATTGTGAGTCTATTCGTGATACCAGTCTCTTATGATCACTTGAAACCATCTAGCTGTTGCAGATATGTGCAATATCTTATAGTTTATATATAAGAGATGGACTTTATCTCATCCTTGTGAGTCTTTTTAACTTGCCCAACCTTCCTTCATGGGAGCTAGTAAGACTTAGTTAGTGTAGATGTGAAGTTTGAGCCTCTTATGGGAGCTAGTGGGATTGGAGCTTGGAATTGAATGTCCGTTTGTTTACCTTCTTGGTTATTTTATAATTTATAGACGAACTTCACGTGGCTGATTAACTGGGTCTTAATTATTTTTGGCTTCTTTTTCTTTTTTTGTTCTCGTTTCAGTTTGAATACTTTCCACCTTGCTGGTAGAGGTGAAATGAATGTGACACTTGGAATTCCACGTTTGCAAGAGATCCTCATGACTGCCGCACATGATATCAAGACTCCATTTATGACATGCCCCTTAAGACCCAATAAATCTATGTGAGATGCTGACGTTGTTCTCTGTTCTCTAGTGTCTCTGTGTGTTATTTTGTTCTGAAAACTTGTGTTTTTTCTACATACAGACACATAGATGTTTAATGCAGTTGTTATTTGCAGGAAAGATGCCATAAGTCTTGCAGATAAGTTGAAGAAGATTACTGTAGCTGATATAATTGAGAGTATGAAAATTTCTGTGGTACCAGTAGCTGTTCGTGATGGTCAGATATGCAGTATATATAAACTTGTGATGAAGCTATATAAACCTGAAAACTATCCTAAATACACGGATATTACGCTTGAAGACTGGGAGGAAACTCTAAGAGTTGTCTTTGTAAGGGAGTTGGAGGATGCCATTGAAAATCACATGATACTGCTCTCTAAAATTAGTGGCATTAAAAATTATAAGACAGATCCACCATCAAGTTCTTCAAATGGATCAGAAGATGTTCACATCAGTGGATCAGAATCTGAGATAAAAGGTCACACTAATGATGATGACGATGCTGATGATGGTGGTGGTGTTGAAGACACAGAAGGGGCTGAGGATCTTGGTTCAGATGCTCAAAAGAGAAAACAGCAAGGTACTGATGAGGTCGATTACGAGGATGGTCCTGAAGAGGAAACACATGATGGGGAGCTGTCTGAGGAATTTGAAGGTGGTGAGGATGGCGGTGATATTGAAATTGAAGTTAACGAGGATGATAAGAATGTGACAGTTGATGCCAATAATTCTGAAGAACTTGAAGAACACTCCATGCCCGAGTCTATTGAGGAAAAAGATACATTGAAATCTGGCAAGAAAAAATCAGAACCAATAACAAAAAAATATGACAGGGCAGTTTTTGTGAAAGCAAAAGGGAAGCATTTTGAGATCCACTTTAAATTTACCGGTGAACCTCACATTTTGTTGGCTCAGGTACTTCTACTCGCTTTCTATTTAATATGCAGTATAAATTTCATGGCTAACGCCTTTCTTTTTATACTGATGTCAATGTTTGTGTTTCTATTAGATGGGTTGTTCCACACTATAAATAGTCTACTTAATCCTATGTAAATGGTCTACTAAATATAATGATTTTGTCCAGTTGTGGTTGTTTGAACTGTCTAAATAGTGCAAGTACAATTTAGAAGCAAATATAGTAGCTGTTGGGTGTATTCCATTTTTTTTATTTTATTTTTCTTCTTGATTATCATACAAAACTCACTGTTTTCAAATTAATTATACGCAGATTGCTCAGAGAACAGCCAACAAGGTTTGCATCCAGAACTTTGGAAAGGTTGGGGAGTGTAAAGCTATTACATGTAAAGAAAGTGGAGTAATCTACTACGGTCAAGATGGCAGGAAAAGAGATGATATTCCATCCTCAGTGAAAGAAACAATACCAGCACTTCAGACATCTGGTGTACACTTTGAAACATTTTGGGACTTGAAAGGTGATCTTGATGTTAGGTATGTTTATTCAAACAACGTCCATGCTATGCTAAAGGCTTATGGGGTGGAAGCCGCCAGAGAGACCATCATTAGAGAAATACAAAACGTTTTCAAGTCTTATGGCATTTCGGTAAATATCCGGCACCTGACGCTTATTGCAGACTATATGACGCACTCCGGTGGCTATCGTCCAATGAA
Organism: Gastrolobium villosum; assembly: GCA_032173675.1. NCBI lineage: Eukaryota > Viridiplantae > Streptophyta > Magnoliopsida > Fabales > Fabaceae > Gastrolobium > Gastrolobium villosum. The sequence continues at coordinate 183,068 of JAVKPL010007242.1, read as the reverse complement.
CAGAATGGGGAGCATAGCAGATTCTACATCTCCTTTCATCAAGATGTGCTTTGAGACAGCCTCCAAGTTCATTGTGGAAGCAGCTTATCATGGTCAGGTGGACAACTTGGAGACTCCTTCTTCTAGAGTTTGTCTTGGTTTGCCAGTGAAGATGGGAACTGGGTGCCATGACTTGATACAGAAGCTGGAAATATGATGTAGCTTGCATGAGCCTCACCATTGGCCGAATGGATCATTTAATGTGACATGAGATTACATGAGACGATCTCATTTCTACATTGGCAAATCAATAGTTATCCTTGGTTTCTATCTTAATGTGCTCTCTTTATAACTGTTGATTTATCCATGAACGTTTGAGATCGTTTCATATAATTTTGTGTTACATGAGAGGATCCGTTTGGGGAAATTTTGACACCATGTTGTACAATTATTGTTTGCAAAATTTTCAAATCCATTTTTATTCTGGCTGAAAAGTAACTTGTTTGGAGGGTAGTAGTATTTTAATAGTTTGAAATGCCATAGTATCTATAATAGAGGTGGTGTAATGAGTTGTTTTGCCGTTAATGTATAACATTTTCACATATAATTCAATTTAATTATTTTCACTTCACTTTTGCAAATTTTAAATAAACTTGCTTGGGGCTTTTTTATTTTATTTTATTTTTTGATAATCTGCTTAGGGCTTATTTAGGACCCTTATTTTAAATTGCATATGATTACATCCTTGCATAAAATATTTTGCAACAAAAGCTACGCATATTTTATCTTGTCTTTGATGGTTGACTTACTTTAGAGTAAGAGTGTTCAAAATTAATTTAATTTAATTAATTAAGAAAAAAATGGGTTGAAAAAAAAGTTAAAAAATTGAAATTTAACTGAGTTGATTTGATTTTTAGGTTTAATAAAAAAATAATTAAATTAACTTTGAAACTATATATATTTTTTAAATTTATACTTTTGAATTTTTTTTTTTTTTGGTAATCACTTTTGAATTTATTTTGTACTATACTTTGAGATAAACTTATTTTTTTAATTGAAATTTATATTTTTAAATTGATAATTTATTTAAAATTATATGTGAAACGCATATTTTGTTCCTTGTCCTATAAAATGTATTATCAGTCAGTTATGGTAGCATATAAAATGAAATGCACTTAATCGTGCGAATATATATTAAAAATTGTTAGATAAAAATATACACAGATAACAATCTATTTAAAAAAATTTATTCTTACATGGTCAAATGACATATACCCAATTTTAATCATAGATACCATTTGTATTTAATGTCTCCGTAACATAACTAATATCAGCAAAGTGAAACAACTACATTAATGTAAATTAATAAACATTTGGAGGACACAACACAAAGTGACAACTTAGCAATTATGGTCTCTATGTGGACTAACAGTTTGCGGTCAGTCCAAAGACACAGAATGAAAATGACATAATTTTTTGGACTATTGGGAGGAAGCAGTAATGACACTTGAAGCTGTTATCCCTTTTTTTATATTTTTCACATCTAAATATAGGGTAGGTTATATTTATAAATTTTTTTTTTTACAAACTACATTATTCTTCTCCGGGAAAAATAAAAAAATACTATATTCTCCCGGAAGAACATACTGTAATTTGTAAAAAATTTCAAAAAAAGTTTGTAAACATATCCATCACCATCTCTAATAGTGGAACTGAGGGAAAATGACTTGAAAGCGAAGGAGAAAATGCATCAAGCTGTCTCTGTGACTGTAATGTATTTATTGGTTTAGCAACTTAGCATGGTCCTTCTTCTTCGTCCCAACTTAGCTGTCTCTTGAATCTTGGTGGGGATTGTTTATCTAACCTTTTGTACTCCCTTTGTTTTTTTTTTTTTTTTGGAAATTTTTTAATATGGTAAAAGATAAAACTGAAAAACATGTAGCTAATTCATATTGTTTTTTTTTGGAAATTTTTTTTTTTTTTTTTTTTTTTTTAACCTGCTAATGATATTTGGATAAAGATAACAATGCTTTTAATATACTTGCATTTTTTTTTTTTTATAAAATATTAACTACGTTTCCTTTCTGTAGAATTTGTGACTTGTGAGCAACTAATTAAAAATCTACCTTTTCACCAAAAAAAAAAATCTACCTGCTATATGATATTTGGATAAAGATAACAATGCTTTTAATATACTGAACAAAAAAATCATTGCATAGAAATTGTGATTTGGAATTGTGATTTTGTTTATATGCTTCATTTGATTTCATAAAGGATTATTATTATTATTATTATTATTATTATTATTATTATTATTATTAGCGCCTCGTTTGTAAATGTCATATCTAAAGCAAATTAGCACTCCTGAATACAAGGTCATTTCGTGACTTGAATTCCTATCTCATTCATTCAATTGTGGAGACAAAATATATATGTTTTGATAATAACAAAGAAGTAACAATTAAAAGGGATTGACTTTGACCAAAAGCAAAAAATATCAAGCATATATGAAGATTGAAAATGCATGATGGAGCCGCACAATAAGAATAATAACATATTAAAGTGGTAGTAAGTGTGAAATCAAAAAGTAGATGTGGATCCTAAGCTTTAGAGGTTTGATGGTGCTATGCCATCATGATTTTGATAACAATAAACAAGTTTGGAGGAGTTGATTCAAGAGCAAAACAACAAGCTAATTAAACGCAAAAAGAAATCAGGACGCAATCCACTCATGTAAAAAGACAATGCAAATCAAAGAACACAAACGCTAAATTATGAAAACATCGAGCTAATTAATTCCAACAACACATTAGAATACTAGTTCAAGACTTGGAATAGTATTGTAAGGTTATATGATAGATTGTATTTCACGAGTTTAAACATATCTAACCTTGCATAGTGAAACAGTGCATGAATTTCATGGTTTATTTAACATATCAAAAGTAGATTTGAATGAATTTAGCATGATTTGAACTGATAGACATTAATCTATTGCTCATAGAAACAATATTTTGGACCAATATAAATTACTTATTGAGGCCCTCTATTGAAAAAGCGCATGAGATTATCCGGTTGATACCTCAAAAAGTGATTTGAAAGGATCTAACATGTTTTTGGTCCACCAAGTCTTAAATGAACCATTTATATGTGTCAAAGCTAGTAAAATTCCATTTGGTTCTCAAGAAATCGCAAGTTGGCAATCTGCCATGAATTATCTAGATAAAGGAGAAAATTATTTGGAAAATTAATATTTATATGGATTATTTATCCTGGTAAATGGATTTATCCGGATAAAAGGATGATTTGTTCAGATAAATACTAACGATAAGCATATATTGACTATAAAAGACTAATTTTTAATAGAAACACTATATATTCATTCCCAACAACTCTAAAATGTTTTGGGATCATTAATACATATTGAAAGTATCTTTATCATCATTTAGATACCCTTCAATCTCTTCCAATGATAAAACATTCTTGAACTCAGATTGTGAAAAATTATATACCTATAGTTTTTCAAGTTATATATCCACACTTTGAGACTTGAGAGTGTAAATTTATTTCCTAAATCCATATTGTAATCTCATATTTGAGGGCAGTGAAACACAAAAGTTGAAAGCTTTCTAAGCACTTATGAAGCTTAGAGGTTATAAGGTTACCAAGTATTTCAAAACCTTGGCAATTGTAAGGTTTTCAAGCACTTGAAAGCTTAAAGATCATAAAGGTTTGTCAAACACTCGTGGAGTTTGACCAATATTGAATAAACGTTTGAGCGGCTATCAATCTAAACACAGGTCACTACAAGTGATTGAGATTGAGCCAGGATAAATAAAGTTTGCAGTATTCTTAAACCTTACTATATTTGTTTATAGATTTTAATTGCTTCAATCATATTTTGTATGTTCTAGTATAGATTGCATAACTATGATATATTATATACTATGGGTTGTTTAATTATATTGGTGATTATTTTATACATCAAAATTTGCTTAAAATTATAATTTAGAAATAAAAAGGGAAATTTTTGCAAAATTTTCAAAATACTCAATTTACCATCCCCTTGAATCTGGAAGCCACATTCCAACATTAAGAACTCATTATATTGCTCCATTCAAATAATCTAAGTATTTATACACATGGAACAACTTGATATTTTAGAGAGTGTTATACTATTAAACTTCCATATTCCAAGCATATGCACAAGCTACACATCACAATACCCCACATTTTACATTAGTCTGCATTCTTTTGTTAAAGAATTCATCCTTTTCCACTTATACTCATATAAGCTTAACATATTCATGGTTCATGTTCTTTAACCAACAAAACGGAATATACAACTCTAAATCTTATGCAAAACAAACCAGCCAGCCGGGTATAATACATAGCACACAAAATATGCCTTTTTAAGTCTCTAAGTGCACTAATTAGCTTCCACCTCTTGGATTGATTTCCATGCTTTCATTTCTTGTAAAATGCTAAACCAAGAAGAGTACTGAGATATAACTCTACGAGTTAAGAGAGAATCCTAACTCTATTCCAAGCATATGGATAACACAATTGGAATTAATTCAAGGATCTCTCTTGCTATTGTAAAAAGACTAGCATATATTAAACAATCTCAAGTACAATCACCATAATAACTAACGGATTTTATTTTTCTCATGTTGCATGAGATAATTTGTCTCATGCAACACAAAAAAAATGGGTGAATCCCATTAAAAAAAGAGAAAGAAAATAAAAAGTGAATCCCACCCATTTTTTTGTATGTTGCATGAGATAATTTATCTCATGCAACAAACAAAACTCATAACCGTAACACCTTATTAACTTTAGGTACCAGAATAGCGAATGGGGTGAACCAATTCTATTAGGTAAGAATGACTTTACACCTCAAGAGGAAAGTGAATTGAGATTTCTTTCTTTTCAAGAAATCTAATACACTCTTCAAGCTGCATCTCTTTCTGTTTTGATCTTTGATGTGAAAGATGTTAGTTAACAATGGTCTTGGGTAAGGACCAAAACTTAAAATCATTGGTTAGTTGAGAATGTATTTGTTTTTTTTTTCTTTCTACCTTAAATATACATTTTCTTATTTGTAAGTATCTTTAAATTTCCTTTGTAAAGAATTTTCTTTCTCGGAAAAAGGAAAGATTTGATAACCAAAAAATGCTATTTGTGCTACTACTATAAATAAAAGGTCCTTCATTTCAATATTGAAATAATAATGTTATTTGTACATAAAACTTCTTATATTACTCACATAACTCTTATCATCATCATTCTTTTTTTGTCGCTCTCTCTTCTTTTTATTCATCAATATCAAGTATGCACAATATTCTCCAATGAAATTATCGTGAGTTACATATTATGCACAATTAACGTTACTCTATTGAAAAATCTTCTACCCCAAGAAAAGAGCTTCATATGCATAATGAAATCATTCTGCTTACATATTAAAAAATATAACTTAAACACTCATTTTACTCTTTTAAAATTATAATTACATGTGCTATCAATTTGGTCCTCTAGATAAAACTTAACAATGACATAATTTATTCTCTCAATTGAAAGTTTTAGCTAACGACATTTTTAGGGTCTATAATCAAATAAAGATTGTGATGTTATTTTTTATGAGAAACTAAATTGATGTCAACTTCATTTAACCAATTTTTGCGGTTCAATTTGGGTTGAGGATATCCCTTATTTTTTGGGCAATTAATATACAATGTCTTTAATTCTAAGAAAATTTCTTGAGTATAGCTGATGGAAAGATTTGCCTATTTAAATTATGAGATTATTGTTTTTTATGTTATAATTAAGAGATAATTTTACACATAAAATATGCGAGACCCATATTTGTTTTTTTTCTCTCTTCTCTTCATATGGCCCAATATATTTTTATATTTGCATAAGAAATAAAATTATTTCTAAAACATCTTCATAAACATTAATCCCTTAAATCATTTCTTTTCTAAAATCTACTTTCACATGCTTGATTGCGATGAACCACTAATACTTAAGGGAAAAGTGTTTATCATTTTAAATGACACAACTTATATCCTTTCACTCTCACAAAGAAGTGAGACCCACACCTTTATTTTTTTATCAACTCTCTCCTCCTTTATCTATATCTTTCTCTCTCTTAAAATGACACAACTTTACATCCTTTAAAATGACACACACTTTACCCAATAATTAATTATCTTTATTGGGTAGGTATCAGTTCCTACGTACGGGACCACTATTGCTTGGAATACTAAGGAGAAATTAGGGAACTAAATTTTTTTAACGTGGTGTCCATTATTTATTCTTTGTAGTGATAATGGGGATTAGCAACTGCAGAGATATTTGGAAGTTTTCAGAGGACATGGACATCTGAACAAAAAATGATGTTTAATTAATTAATTAATTACTGATTCTCGTATTACAATGTAAGCTCACTCGTGCTGTCTTGGAAAAACAAAGGACGAAAGAATCATGGGATCTCTTGTCAACACATATATACCCTTTTTGCTAAAAATGTTTTACTGTGTTCCCTTTTTTGTACACAAAATTATCTTCTATCTTTTTTTAAATGTATCCTAACCATGCTATAGTCTATATAGTTACATTGTTTTATTCCTGAATGAAAAACCTATGCATATGGTGCTCCCCCCACTACGTGTTCTCCAAGTATGGAATTGTACTTACATGTTTATCCCCTCAAAAAATTGCTGCATGTTTTCAAATTTCGAACAAAATTTTAAAATGATGTTGGGAAAAGGAGAGGAAGTTCTAGCTAGGTGAATGAGTAATTAATTTAAGTGAAAAATATTTATTCTTTTAAATGACACAACTTATATTATTTCAATCTCACAAAGAAGTGGGACCCACAATTTTACTTTTTTTGTCAACTCTCTCTCCTCCTTTATCTATCTCTTTCTCTCTCTTAAAATGACACAACTTTACATCCTTTAAAATGACACACACTTTACCCTTAATTTAAATATGAACTTTTTTTTTGATAAACATTTGAATATGAACTTTACCAATGTATGTTATGGTTAAGAAATAAATAAAAATATTAAATAAAATATAAAATGTTTTTTGTAAGGGAAGGATCCGTTTACAAATTTTTTCTTTAACAAATTAAACTAAGTATGACAGGTGATATACTTTTGATTGAAGTATGACCGGTCATATTTAGTGTAGTTTGTAAAAAAAAAATTGTAAATATAACATTTTCTTTTTTTTTGTATTAAAAACTTAACAAACATTTAATAATTTATTTTGTTAAAGGGAGAATGATTTATACAATGGTGACAAAAATCATTAACCTACAACTAAAACAAAAATAAAAGAAACTGAGAAAAAATACGAGAAAGAGAAAGAGTTTTATTTTTCTTATGTTGCATCAGACATTGTCTCATGCAACACATAAAAAAATGGATGAGACTCATTCTTTTATTTTCTCTCTCTTCTTTTTTAATGGGTCTCATTCATTTTTTATGTGTTGCATGAGATAACTTTATATGCAAAATAAGAAGAAAAAAAAAGAAAACGCAAAGAGAAAAAGTGAAACTGAGTTAGACTTTTTTCTGTTTTTAAATTTGTTAGATATTTAGAGGTACTATTTGTGCTACAGTAATACTTACCTATTAATAGGAAAATATTTAGAGGTACTATTTGTGCTACAGTAATGCTTCTGTGCATATTGTACAACTATTATGACATTCGGATTGACTATTAATTTTTTTTTTTTTTTTTAAGAAAAAAACGTAAAATCTCTTTACCTTGTTTAAAAAGATTTGTTTAGTGTGTTAATCAGTTTTGACTTACTAATGAATTAAATATGGGATTTGATTTTCTCATGTTACATGTTGTATGAGAATTTCTCATATTGTGATTCAACTAGTGGTGGACGCCATATTTATTAAAAAAAGAAAAAGAATATAAAAGTTTTGCACGCAAAGCGAATGGTCACTAACATGAGAGTTGAATTCTCATGTAACATGAGAAAATATTTTTCCATTATATATATATATATATATATATATATATATATATATATATATATAAGGTTTTATAAGAGTTATGTTGTAGGAAAAGTGATTGTGTTATGTTATAGAGATTTGTTTTGTGTGCCGAAGTTTTTTTTTTTTGCTGCGGGCCCCACAAAATGTTGTGTGTGTAGGAAATTTTTTGTGGTCATGTTAAATGATATATGATAAACCCATATATATATATATAGGGATAAACATTTCTACAGCAAGTTTAGATAAGCTTATCTACAGCTGTCATTTTTAACTATGTTCTCTCGGGAGAACATAGTTATAACGTTAAAGTTGCTCTTTTTTTTCTCTCTCCACAGTTACTTTTCAGAACTTTTTTTGCTGACGTGGAGAGAGAGAAGAGCAATTTTAACGTTATAACTATGTTCTCCCGAGATAACATAGTTAAAAAAGGCAGCTGTAGATAAGCTTATCTAAAGTTGTTGTAGAAATACTTTTGCCATATATATATATATATATATATATATGAGAAAATATACTCTTATGTTATAGGAAAGTGATTTTCTTTCCTACATATAAATCAATTTCCGTATTACTTTTTTTTTTTCTATTTTTATAAGTGGGTGAGTCCTACACATGATTATCTCTATAGCATGAGAGTGTTTCTCTCCTATTGTATGAAATTAATAAAGCCATACATATATATATATATATATATATATATATATATATATATATATATATGAGTTTTATAAGAGTTATGTTGTAGGAAAAGTGATTGTGTAATGTTATAGAGATTCGTTTTGCGTGCCTTAATTTTTTTATTTCAAAAAGTGTGGGCCCCACAAAATGTTGTGTGTGTAGAAAATTTTATTATGTCATGTTAAACGATGAAAGCAAAACCCATATATATATTTATATATATATATATATATATATATATATATATATATATATATATATATATATATAGTTTTGCATTTGTCTTGTTGTATAATAAAAGTCAAGGTTCCTATACATACATCGATATTTGTGCTGCATTTTTTTTTTTAAATTTTAAAAACGATGGACCCACACTAATTTTCTCTATAGTATGATAAGAGAATTGTCCCATAATATAATATTTGTCTTTTTGATATATATATATATATATATATATATATATATATATATATATATAGGCAAAAAAATTAAATTATTGTTTTTTAATAAAATAATTACGCATTTATTACAGTTTTGAGAATAATTACGGATCTACTGCACAATGTGACGCCCCAATTGAGGCGTCTCACCCTAAGGGGAGACGCCCAATTTGGGCGTCTTTCGTGTGGTGTTGACACGTGTCACACAAAATTAACATTTTAATTGTAAAACTTCTAAAGGCCATAACTTTTGATTCGGGTATCCAAATCAGGTAATTCCTTTTTTGATTCCACATAACTTTTCGAGATCTACGCAATGACACCTAATTTGATATATTTTATTCCTCACAAATATAATTTAAATTTAAATGTCATTTATGAAAACGTTCCTGAGGTCACTGTTATACATTATACGTCACATCAGATCACGTTTTTCATGATGTCAGAGTGAAGGAACACATCCCTGTACCAGACGTTTCCTACTTCCCATAAAACGCCAAGAAAGCTAGAGTGTTGAACTTGCCAAAACGTCACAGCAGCTCAGCGTTCTGCTCTTGTCATGCACTGCCTCATGTAATGAAATGACATGATCAAAGAAACAGTACCAATAAGGACGTGTTGAGCCATCCCTGTACCGACGTGTTGAGCCTAGTTCTACTCAAATCAGATTCAGACTACCACTTTGTTGTTCTCATTATTCTCCTTTTATTTTTTTTACTCTGTGTGTTTGTTTTTGCGTTTTTTTATGTTGGAGCAGTGGGATAAGTACTAGTTATTATTGGGGAGCTGTAGTTGTCTCTATTACTAAGAATTAATATAATATTTTGTCATAATTTAATTTTTCAAATTATAATTTAACTTTTTTGTCCATTAATATTTTGTCACACTAGCAGAGTTGAGTATTTATCTTTGATTACCATAGTTCAAATTTGCAACAATAGTTCCACTTTTTTACAAAATTGAATTATGTTTGTGAGAGATAAAATATATCAAATGGGGTGTCATTATGTAGATCTCGAAAAGTTATGTGGAATCAAAAAAAGAATTACCTGAAAGACGCCCAAATTGGGCGTCTCCCTTAGGATGAGACACCTCAATTGGGGCGTCAAATGTATTGTGCAATATATCCGTAATTATTCCCAAAACTATAATAAATACGTAATTATTTTATTAAAAAATAATAATTTAATTTTTTGCCATATATATATATATATATATATAGGGTTTATCATCTATCATTTAACATGACCACAAAAAATTTCCTACACTCAACATTTTGTGGGGCCTGCAACAAAAAAAAAAAAAACTCCGGCGCGCAAAACGAATCTCTATAACAAAACACAATCACTTTTCCTACAACATAACTCTTATAAAACCCACATATATATATATATATATATATATATATATATATATATGCATATATAGATATAGGTAGGATCATTTGACACCAGTGTCAAATTTGAAATTTGACACCTCATCCGAGAGTCGTTTGATACAAAAAGATCAACGACTCTGATTTGTAAGCACATGACACTGTTGATCTTTTTTGATCTAACGACTCTCAGATGAAGTGTCAAATTTGAAATTTTACACCGGTGTCAAATGATCCTACCTAACATATATATATATATATATATATATATATATATATATATATATATATATATATAGGGTAAAGTGTGTTTCATTTTAAAGGATGTAAGGTTGTGTCATTTTAAGAGAGAGAAAGAGATAGATAAAGGAGGAGAGATAGTTGACAAAAAAATAAAGGTGAGGGTCCCACCTTTTTGTGAGAGTGAAATGATATACGTTGTGCCATTTAAAAGGATAAACACTTTTTCTATATATATATATATATATATAGGGATTTGATTTTCTCATGTTGCATGAGAATTCAATTCTCATGTTGTGAGCCAACTAGTGGTGGACCCCATTGTAGAACGTAATCTGATTCCCAGAAAACGCAGGGGGGAGTTTTTGAGAGGAAAGAAGAGTTTGGAGGTAGAGAGAGATTTTAGAGAGAGATGATCTAATTCTTTGTTTTTCCTTTTACTCATTCACCAGTTAACCTATAGTGCCAAATAACATTGGGCCACCTAATAAAAGTAAAATGCAAGGAAATAAGTGGGTCCATTACTACAAACAGTGCTGGAATTTAAAATAAAGAAAGAAGCCCATGATACTCTAGCCCGTCTCATAGTCCTTGAGATAACTGGGCTGTCTTCTAAGTCTTTTGGTTGGGCTTAACACTTCAAAGGAGTCTGAACCCGTAACATCCCCTTGGTGTTCAAAAAGATCCTTGTCCACAAGGATAGTGGGTGGGCGCGGTCCACGAGGAGGCACAAGGTTAGTGGTTGAACGCGGTCCACGAGGAGGCACATAGCTGGTGGGAGAGCGCGGTCCACGATGAAGCACTGATGGAGACTGTTCGAACCGCGTGCGCTGACTGATGGGATGGCAGTGAGCAGGTGGCTGGGTGGCAGGCATGGGGAACACGCGCGTCAGTGGCTTGGGCAGTGTGCCATTTACTGCTGCTTTGGATGGATAAAAAGGCGTTAATGTGGAGTGCTTTTCGAACCGCGTGGGCTGACTGGGAGCAGGTGGCTGGGCGGCGGGCTGTGGGAACACGCCAGTCAGTGGCTTGGGCAGTGTGCCATTTAATGTGGTTTTGGGTGGAGAAAAAGGCATTAATGTGGAATGCCCACCCTTCAGCTGCACAAAGTCCTTTTGTGTGTAAACTTTCCCTTCTGAGTCTGGAACAAAAACTTCTTGTTGTGAGACTTTCCCATCTGAGTCTGAGCGAACCGGAGAGGGACAACCATCCTCTTGCACAATGAACCCCTCATCTTCCCATGTGCAATCTTCGGGGGATAACCCATGCCATTGCACCAGAACTTGGTTAATCCGGCTACCTTGACGCCAGACCTCGCGCTTCCCTATCACAGCAGCTGGTGTGTGAGCCAAAGGTGGATCATTGGAAATCGCAGGGAGAGCGTGGATCTTAAACTGGCGGTCCGTTTTAAACGGTCTCAGCAGCGAGACATGAAAAACCGGGTGGATGCGAGCCAAAGGTGGAAGCTTTAAGCGATAAGCTACCGGACCAATGCGTTCAATGATTTCGAAAGGTCCGTAGAATCGTAAAGCCAGCTTCTGGGAAGAGCGTCGCTGCACGGACAACTGCCTATATGGTTGAAGGCGTAAGAGAACTTGCTCTCCCACGGTAAAAACTCGATCTTTTCTCTTTTTATCAGCCTGGTTCTTCATTTGTGTTTGTGCTCTGAGTAGATTTTCCTTTACTGTTGCGAGAACGGTTGCTCGAGAAGACAGAACGTCATCCACAGCTGCGTTAGATGAAGACCCCAAGGTGTATGCTAAGAGATTCGGTGGGGGTCGACCGAAGGTGATCTGATAAGGGGTATACCAGTGGAACTATGGAAAGATGTATTATGATGGTACTCCGCCCACGGTAGATATCGAGACCAAGCAGAAGGATTGTCAAAGGTAAATGCTCTCAAAAATTGCTCTACACATCTGTTGACACGTTCTGTTTGACCGTCAGTTTGTGGGTGATAAGCTGAACTGAAACGCAGCGTTGTGCCTTGCAGGGTAAAAAGTGTGGTCCAGAACTTGCTCAGGAAAAGAGGATCCCGGTCGGAGATGATGGATTTGGGAAGCCCATGTATTTTTCCCACGGTGTCCCAGAAAACTTGAGCGATTCGGGAAGCGGTGTAATGAGGAGGCAAAGCTGCAAAGTGAGCCCCTTTTGAAAAACGGTCAACAATAACTAAGATTGCTGTATACCCATGCGAAGGTGGCAGGTGAGTGATAAAATCCATACTCAAATCTGTCCATGTATCTTCTGGTGGTTGAATGGGTTGAAACTTATCTCTGGTACTTCGTCCTGTTCGGTAATTTGAGGTTCTGATTCAGGCAAGGGTTCCTCCGGATCAGGGGGTTCCTCTTCCTCCATTCCATCTAAAAATAAAAAGGAAGCACGACCCTTACATTTATGAACATAAACAAATTTTTCATCACAATTGAAACAGAGATTTTTTTCTCTGCGTACTAGCATCTCAGCTGGTGATAATCTGCGAATAGGAATGGCAGGGAAAGGTTTAGGTGAAGTAGGGGAAGGCAAGGCTAGGGTGGTTGTAGGCTTGGGTGGAATAGGGGAGTGAGGTTGGCCATAAGGATTGGAGGCAGTGTGTTGTCTAGGGATCCAGGGTTTTGGAGTTTTGTCATCTGAAAACTGGTCTTCAAAAACCTTAGCCAGAGCTAAAGCTTCATGCCAATCAGTTGGTCGCTGGGTGAGAACCGATCGCCGGATGCGCGGCTTAAGTCCGGAAATGAATAAACCACATTTCATAGTGGCGGATAGGCCAGGAACCTTGCTAGCAGAAGCTTCAAATGTAGCCTGATAATCAATAACTGAACCCAGTTGCTGTAATTTAGCAAGGGTTCCAATTGGTTCCTCAAATTCAGAAGGTCCAAACCGCCTGTGTAGAGCTGTGATAAACGAAGCCCAAGTAGGAAGTAAACCCTCCTCACTAAGACCTCTAAACCAACAAGCGGCGGGGTCATCTAAGTGAAATGAAACAATCAGCAGACGTTCGTCATCACCAATTTGATAATACTGACAATATTTGTCGACAGCAAAAATCCATGAAGTTGGATCACCAGATGAAAATCTGGGAAAAAGAAGCTTAAATGGTCGAAGCTTAACCAGATCAGAATTGCTGGTACTGGCTTTTGAACCTGGACCAGAACCAAGAATACCTGCAGTAGCATGTCCCGCATGAGTTTGAGTGTCCAAGATTCGTTGCAAAGCCTGTTGGATATTGGTCTGGGACTCATGGAGGTGAGCGTTGGAGTCTTGAAGATCCAAGTGCTGCTGTTCACGCACCAATTCAGCAGCACGCAGTTGCTGTTCCAAGGCGTCCAAGCGGTGGGTTTGAAGTTCCAATGTGTCTAAACGTTGAGCGATATCTCGCAGACGGGTGTTGTCAGCCATGGTAAGGAAGGTGGAGTAGGCAACGAGAGCACCAAATGTAGAACGTAATCTGATTCCCAGAAAACGCAGGGGGGAGTTTTTGAGAGGAAAGAAGAGTTTGGAGGTAGAGAGAGATTTTAGAGAGAGATGATCTAATTCTTTGTTTTTCCTTTTACTCATTCACCAGTTAACCTATAGTGCCAAATAACATTGGGCCACCTAATAAAAGTAAAATGCAAGGAAATAAGTGGGTCCATTACTACAAACAGTGCTGGAATTTAAAATAAAGAAAGAAGCCCATGATACTCTAGCCCGTCTCATAGTCCTTGAGATAACTGGGCTGTCTTCTAAGTCTTTTGGTTGGGCTTAACACTTCAAAGGAGTCTGAACCCGTAACACCCATATTTATTAAAAAAGAAAAAAAGAAAAGAAAAACTTTGCACGTAAATCGAAGAGCCACTAACATGAGAGTTGAATTCTCATGTAACATGAGAAAATGTTTTCCCATATATATATATATATATATATATATATAAGGAAAAATAAATATTATGTTTTAGGTAAATTCTTAGGTCATGTCATAGAGATAACCAATTGTGGGGTCCACTATTTTAAAAATAAAACAAAAGTAAAATAATTGATGGGCCTACTTTTGAATTTGTGTAGGAAAATTGCTTGTGTCATGTAAAAGGAGAAAAACATATGGGAAAACATTTTCTCATGTTGTGACCCTTTGATTTGCGTGCAAAGCTTTTCTTTTCTTTTTTCTTTTTTAATAAATGTGGGACCCACCACTAGTCAAGTCACAACATGAGAGTTGAATTCTCATACAACATGAGAAAATCAAATCCATATATATTATAAGGGATTTGATTTTCTCATGTTGCATGAGAATTCAATTCTCATGTTGTGAATCAACTAGTGGTGGGCCCCATATTTATTAAAAAAAGAAAAAGAAAAAGAAAGCTTTGCATGCAAATCGAAGAGTCACTAACATGAGAGTTGAATTCTCATGCAACATGAGAAAATATTTTCCCATATTATAATATGTTAAAGAAAAGAAAAAACAAATGAGAAGGGGGTCTGCACGAAGCAAAAGAAAGCGGTCCTGAAAGTTAGGGTTTTTGAGTCTTGTAGTGCAAAAAATAAACCGCAATGCAATTCTCATGTTATTGGAGAATAGAGGAGTTTCCCACACACTTAAATTTATGGTGGATCCACACATAAAAAAAAAAAAAAAAAAATTATTGCTTGCAAAATGAACTCTCATTAACATGATAAAAGAGCTTTCCTATAATATGAGAACTCTGTTTCCCAAAAATAAAACGTAACATTGGTATAATTTTTTTGACAAATTACTTGGCCATATAATGTGAGTTAAATGCGCATATCACTTCATATATGACTTGTGTAAAACCCAAAAGGTGTTTTACATGTGTTATGTTCTGCAAGACGTGTATTAGGCCGTATGCCAATTTGAATGAGCATTGGATACACATTTTACATTGCATTAATTTTTGCACAAATTATAAATAGAATGATGCGCAACTTAAGGGATTCTTTGATTGTGTTTTGATTTTTTTGTTCTTAAAAATTATTTTGTAGAATAATTATGGAAACAATTATTTTCTGTGTTTTTTTTGTTTTGAAAGTTAAAAACCAAAACAGAAAACAAAAACAACTCAGACATGTTCTCTAAATTTGATTCTAAAAATAAAAAAATAATTACAATTTTAAAAATATTTTTTACTAAATAAATTTACCAAACAAATTTTTTTATTTTTTTATTCTAAAAATTAAAAAACTATTTTTAAAAACAGTAATCAAATGGAGCTAAACTCCTACGATCTCTTTGATGCATTTCAGTACTCACAATAGCCAATAATAAGAAAGATGAATCAGTAAAGCCTATACTTATGGTGCAACTGTTACCAACATTTCCTCATGCCATGATCATCAAGTGATCGCTATGCAGCATATATAATGTTAATAATATATAGCTAACTTGTCTAGCTAGCCTAGCTTATAATCTGAAACCAATTAGAGCAACTCAACATGTCCCTAGCAATAGCTACGACCAAACTATCACTCTTTCACACAGTGGGGTGTGGGAGCCAACGCTAGTAATCTTTGCAGCATAGTTATTTAATTCTCGATGTGGTATAGATATGTGTCGTTGCAATATATCTGATTCTAATCTACCCTTTGTTTGTTTGACTTTTATTCGTCTCACTCTTTCATGTTGTTCTGTAGTGTTTATATTTATACTATTATTCTCATACTCGCCAAAGCCATGAACGGTGGTGATCATACGAATATCCTTAAAATAAATACACAACACAATATTTTTTTTTCTTTCACTTTTTATCTATATGAACACAACACAAATACGAATATCAACAATATGAACATAAAAAATTCGAATTATATCCTGGACTCGCCCCGAATCGGATTAGTTGCAAAGCAATGAACCGATTGAAATATTTTTTAAAAAAAAAAAATTTCGAATCATGTTCAAGTGGTAGTGTTGGTGGGTCATGTTCAAAATTAACACCCTTAAAACGGACTCAACATTCAAGTTAGTTATATACATACATAAATCCAGAAAATGTAAATAGAAGTTCACTTTGTTTTTACCATTATATTCAATTTTATTTTTTATCTTTATTTTTTGGGTACCGAGTCATTAGACAAACTTCTAAATCTACAAGGAATCACATAAGTTCTCCACGAGGTATAATATATAACAACTATGTATATATTAAGATATTTTTAAAACATGTTTATCTAACATTACTTATATTATATAGAGGAGGGATATTCTTACTACCAAAATCTTCTACTACCAACTCACTACCTATCTAATCACCATTGGATCAACCTTTTCTCTTTTTTCAATTTTTTTTTAGCATTATCTCTCTTTGATTCAATGGTGATTAGATAGGTAGTAAGTTAGTAATAAAAAATTTTGGTAGTGAAAATATTCTTCCTCTATTATATAAGGGTTTGATAGTTTCTCATATTGTAAGAGATAAAATTATCTCTTATACATACATAAAAGTATGTGTGGCTCGTATGAAAATATATAAGAGAGAAAAAAAAATATAAATCTTACACATTTTTTATAAATATAAAAAATATAAATCCTGACACTTTTTATATAACGAGATGTTGAGACATATAAAATCATTAATGTAACCTCACCCAACAGCTTAAGCTTTTGGATTGAATTAATTCTTTACATAGTATCATAGTCCTCGTCCAATAACTTAAACTTTTTAGACTAGATAATTTCTATAAACTCAAAGTTGGCTTAGCCGACCAGAGTACGCACCCCAACGGATTTGTTGGTGGCATATTGGGAATGGTTGCTTCTTGTCGCTGCAGGTATCCTATGAATGTCACAATATTGTATTTTATCATATGGTGGCAGTGCTTGCCTGGGAATCTCATGTTCTGTTTAGAATTAAAATTTAATCTCTTTCCAAAGAGTCAAGTGTTATATCCTTCGAATGTTTATGTAGGATTTCATTTTCTTGAACCAGTGTTACTTTTGGTTGTGGAGTCTTTTCTTATAATTAGATATTTGTAACTTTCTAATCTGATTCAAAAATTCTAATTGATTTAGTAATGATGAAATTTATGAAAAATGAAAATAAAGAGGAAATGGCGGATAATTTAAAATGTGGAGGAAGAGAGGATATTGGAATGGGGAAATTGTCGCGAAATATAGTTAGTGGCAATTTTAAAATTTTCGGCATACTAATATAACGGTAAATAACTGCTTTGTAATTAGTTAAGATCAATTGCATCAAACATTTATTTAATTAAGCGTTTTGATGAGTATGGATAGTATGGGTCTGTCAATTTATATTTTTTATATATGTAAATATATTTCAATTTATCGATATTCTATGCCTATTAAAATTAACTTTTAACTAGGATACCCAAAAAAAAAAACAAAAAAATATCTTGGAACTAAGGGTGTGCCTAAGTGATCACACCTAAGGTAGTTAGCTCAGTTGGTAACTGAGTGCTTAAGGATTTGCTTTGATCAGGAGTTCTCCCCCTCGTAGGGGGATTAGTCTAATGTGGAACTAATCTTAGGATTATACTTCGAGGATAAGGTGGCTCAAGAAAGTTGTGTGAGGGATATCTCCAGGTTATCTGTAAAAAAAATTATCTTGAGAAATAATTATTAATATCATTAATTACTTGGAATTAGTGATATGTGTTATCAAGGCCTTACAATATTAATGATTCAAGTCTAGAACCTTCTAGATGACACTCCACGATGAGTCATAGAGCCTCATAACAGATTATCTCCTCTTCCTTGCACAACTGTCCATCGTACATTGACGATGGGAGCAAAACGCCTCATAGCAGTGGTGAGGCAAGACTAACACTGTGCTTAGCTTTTCCCTCTCTCTTTCCCATGCTTGGGGAATATCCATTTCCCTATATAAATCCTCTTCTGCTATTGAAGGCGTATCAAATTTCTCACACTTTTATGAGCTGTTACTCTGCTGAGATTTGGAACTACCATAGTCGAAACACACATCTCTTTTTGCAAAAATTCTTGTGTTGCACTTGGGTAATTTGTATTGTGCTTTGGTCCATACCATCGAAACTTTGAGCACCCACATATTGACATACTCAACTCCTTGAGACATACATCATTGATTCTGAATCCACAACAGTTTGTAATAATAATATAATTTAATCATATTTCTAGTTTAATATAACACACACATATATATAGGTAGGATCCTTTGACACCGGTGTCAAATTTTAAATTTGGCACCTCATCTGAGAGCCGTTAGATCAAAAATGATCAACGGCTCTGATTTGTAAGCATGTGACACCGTTGATCTTTTTTGATCTAACGGCTCTCAGATGAGGTGTCAAATTTGAAATTTGACACCGGTGTCAAATTTGAAATTTGACACCGGTATCAAATTTGAAATTTGACACCGGTATCAAAGGATCTTACCTCATATATATATTAAAAAATAGTTTATAATAAATGACACAACTTTTCATATGATTTTTCATTGTTTAGTTAAAATTTTACTGATTGCTTAGATAAAGCAATTTACAACTATCTTTATTTGAAAATATTTTCTGGAAGACCAACTCTTATATATTGGGAACCGTATATCCATGTGACATAGAATTAGAAATTATACCGTTGAGAGTTAATTTCAGATGATATTGTGTCTAGTAATTAATGATTAGGGAAATATCACAATATTTTTTATATTTTATTTTTGAAGAGGAGGAGGTGTCTAGCTACAAAAGCACTCTGACACTCTAGTCAAATAAATACACAAAGTGTTTTTGATGTATGACTTTGGGAAGAACATATACACAAAATACACAGTTTTATTTAGTTTTATTTTGTTCATTTGGTGGAAAGAGAACCATGGTAACCACGTATATTCAAATTTGTCCATTATCAAAACATCAAATCCATAATGTGCACACCTTTCTACCAAAGTTGCTACTAAAACCTGTATGCTCCTCCTCTTCAACAACTTGATTATCTTGATTTTCTTTAGATAAGATCTTCAAATCTTCTAGTTTTGATCTCCATCTATCCAATCTTGATATTTGCTTCCATGTATCTTCAAATCCCTTCAAAATTTCAAATATATTTTATTTAATTCATAAATCATAAAGTTCATATATTTTATATCAAAACCCTATTTTTTAATAATTTATCTTGATAATTCATGTAATTTTTAGTCTATAAAATAAGATAAACTAAAGGTTTATCAGTGTTACAATACCCTAAAAAATCCTGTTGGCAGTTACCACTTTGGGAAGAACAGATAAACATCATTTTCACATCATATACCACTATAGGCAAAAGGTTGTATTCTTCACTTTCGGGAGGTAGCATATCCAAAGCTATATTCCCACTTTTATCTTATCATACACAAATTAGAAAAATCCAATCCTGTAACAAATCACATACTTGAAAATTTTCTCAAAAAAGAGTATCATAATGTCCACATAAATTATCCAACATGTACAAAGGTAATATTCATATCACACCTAATCAATTATCCAGCATATATTAAAGGTAATATTCATATCACACATAATCAATTATCCAATATCTATTAGAGAAAAGATTCATATCACACATAATCAATTAACACTTCAATCTACTATCACTAAGGAATCAGGATTGTACCCAAGAAAATTCAAATATAAGTAACTTGTGATTTTCTAGAGATTAAGATTAAACCCAACGTAATATCCAACAATCTTCATATATAATTAACCTATGATTTTCTAGAGGTTAAGATTAAACCCAACAAAATTTCCAACAATAATTAAAATATGATTCTCTAGAGGTTAATATTACCCTATCTAGATCCAAATAAAATGAACCTAAGAATTAGGATCAAGATTCATATAAAAACTAACCTACGGATTTGGATTAAACATAAAATTTATGTGTTCGCCACTTCTGCAACGATAGCAGATGAGAAATTTTGCAATAAATATATTTACACTAGGATCCTCATGCGAATCCTAACAATTAAAAAAAAAAGTCAGGATCCGCATGCGGATCCTGCCTTTCTATATGTTGCTATAAAATTTCACATATGCAACAACATAAGAAGTATTAAAGCCAACATTTATATGTATAAAAACCTAGGGTCATCTAAAGGTTAGGATTATATATAACAAGCTCCATTTTAAACTAACCTATAATACCCTAAGGATCAAGAATTAGGATCATGATTCATATAAAAACTAACCTATGGATTTGGATTAAACATAACAAATTTATATTCATCAGGAGAAGCGTGATTTGTGAGGAAAAATGTAATGTAGTTGACAGCTAAGAGTAAAAATAGTTGCAATAGAATTTGAAAGGGTTGAGAGAAAACAAGTAAAAGGAGAAGAAAAGAGAGAGATGCATGAAATTGGAGATAATATGGAAATGATTTGATTTTGTTAGATTAAACTCCTATTTATAGCTGGGGTTTAGTAATGGAAAAATGATATTAGTTGCAGGTTGTAACACCCCGTATGCATCCGGTTTGTTAACATGTCATCATATTAAGCCACGCTTAATTTAAAAATGTGAAATATCTTTTTCTTTTCCAATTATGACGTTATTATATTTAGCCAAGTTGATTACTTAATCATTTTCATAAAAACATCGCCTGTATGTAATTACAAGAGACAACTAACTGAAATACCTCATAAAATAAATAACAGTGAGTATCTAAAATCAGGGAACTACAACATGTAATCCGGACATAATCCTGATACATTATTATAACCCGAAAACTAAGACAAAGCATAGTCAATCAATGTGGCATGGACAATCCTCATGCTCACCAAATAAGGCAACAAAGCCCAACAGTCTCAACATCAATAATATAATCATAAAGCTAACAGTAAAATAACAACAGGCATATTCCAGCATCCAACATAATCAGCATAACAGCATAAAAATCAGCAGAGCTCCGGCCTCCTGCCGCTAGAGGTCTCAACCCCCGCATTACCTGAACCTGAAATGGTGCCCCAAACGTGGGGTGAGATCTCTAAACAGGAATCTCAGTAAGATAAGGGGTCCTCAAGGATCTTCCACCCCAAGATCAGTTACATGTGCAATATAAGTTTCAAAAGCAATTTAACAATATCAGTTCCAAAAACTATGCATTGCAACATATATTCATGCCATGTGTGTTATCACTATTCTACTGGCCAGAGAATACGTCTATTACTACAGTTAGTACAAGGAACATCGCTTTCACCTCACCCACAGCCTCATCATCTTGTATGCATCACATACTCAGGCTTACCGTATAGGTGGAACACCACATGCATATCATAAAGGCACTCACATATAACAACTCAATAGCATTTCATAAAGCAATACATGAAAACAACTGTTGGACAGGTGGCTTCAATACTCAAGAGGGGGGTGAATTGAGTTTAACAAAATCTTTTCGCAAAGTACCTCTTTTGATGTTTTAAAGACTATTTCTTCAATAAAGCGATTTAATAGAAAATAATCTAAGTGTAGGAGCAAGGAAAGGAATAGCAAAGTAAACAAGCTAGTATGCAAAGACAATCTAATAAGGCAATTTCAATATGCAAAGAAAGAGATCAGAGTTAGAGAAATTGCAAACTAGATGTATCCTGGTTCGGTCACCACCACTGTGACCTACGTCCAGACTGAAGCAGCTCGATCAAGTCTTTTCACTCACTATCAAGCTTGAGGGTGCTTGACAAACCACTACACCTTTTCAAGAATTCGGGCTCTTGATGCCTTACAACTTTTCACCCCAAATTTTCTTAGGAATTTGGTGACCTTTCAAGTGTATAGGGTTCACTCCCCTAACTACTCAATAAATCAAATGAAGGTGTTTAACAATGGCTAGGTACTCTCAAAGTACAGATAATACAAGTTGAAGAATAATGGTATATGACACTCTTACAAGAATAAAGCTCAAAGAGATTTTATGACATGAAGACAAGAATAATGCAAATAGGATGAGAATTAATGAGCAATAATGATCAAGAGGTGTGTCCCATCAATGGGAACAGTAGCCTCTATTTATAGAGGGCCCCCAAGGTTTAATTCTTATCCATTTTCGCAAACTAGCCGTTTTATAGCCGTTATTTTTGTCTCTGTACAGTGGGTAATCGATTACCATAGGTTGGGTAATCGATTACCATGAAGGGTAATCGATTACTACAGTTGGGTAATCGATTACCATGAAGGGTAATCGATTACCATAGTTGGGTAATCGATTACCAACCTGTCAGCAGGTTGGATTTTGCCCTTACATGGTTTTCTCTTGATTTAAAGACAGTTTCAAAAACATGTTTAAACAGTTTATGAGTATTGAAAGTATATTTTCATGTTTAGAAATGTATTTCAATGTTGATTGATGATTTAATGCATGTACTTTAAAAATACTATGAGCTTCGATGCATATCATAAAGGCACTCACATATAACAACTCAATAGCATTTCATAAAGCAATACATGAAAACAACATCATGCATATAAACCATCCCCCCATGGGACATGGTGGAACCAACAATGGCAAAGCCGAGGACACGAAAGCTTACCTTGCAAGCTAACTACCCAAACCAAGAGTCCACACAAGCTCAAAGTCCATAACACAGCTCAATCACAATCTGTTTATACAGTAATTCATCATCAGTAACCGATACTCAAGGTTACATTAAGTGACTAAGGCTTTCCATCTCATTTTAAGTCATTTTATGCATTTTCTGCAGGAGGTATTCGAATACTCCTCGATTAGTATTCAAATACTTCAATTCACGAGAAAGTATTCGATTACTTTCCCATAAGTATTCGAATAACACACAGTATCCGAATACTTTACCCCTCAGTATCCGAATACCAGCATTCACTGTATTCGAATACTTCTTCAAAGGTATGCGAATACTTTTCGTTTAGCGTACTGCAGGCTTCTCCCAAAGCCCCCAATCATAAACAGTCTTTACCATTTTTAACATTGTCATTGCAACTCTTTACCAAGTACTCTAAGATTTTAATATGTTAAACTAGACATCTCAAGCTTTCCAACGACATATTTTATGTCTCGATCGAAGTTGTATAACTCCGGTTATGATTTTTGCAAAGTTCCTACAACAAACTGAATTTTCAGCAATAGGGTCGCGACTTCAAACATAAACTGAGAGCAACCTACTTATCCAATGGATCTGAAAGTTTATAGGGTTGTATCCCTGTGTTAGCTTCACATAAGTTCAAACCTCACTCAATTTAGAGCTCTTTAGCTCGAGATATCGCAATTTTACTGAAATAGGTCGCTGTTGTTTCGCGAAGTATTCGATTACTCCATTTTTTCAGGAAGTATTCGAATACTGCCCGAAAAGTATTTGAATACTTCTTCGACAAAATGCAGAAAACCGAGTTTTAAAGGTATAATTGACGAGGGTTGAATTTAAATTCCGTCAAAATCTTTATAGAATTTAAATTCCGTCGAAACTGTCAACGAGAATATTTCGTCAAACTTTTCAAGGAAAAATATTTCCGTCAAAAATTTCGACGAAACACATTTCCATCGAAAGTTTTCGACAGAAACAATTTTGTCAAAAATCATTTCGGACAAATTTTTTTACGGAAAAAATTTTCATCAGATTTTCAACATAACACATATCCAGCGAAAATTTTCGACGAAAAATATTTCCATAAAAATTTGTGACGAAAGTAGTTTTGCAAAAGATTATGAGAGAAATTTTTTTTGTCAAAATTCTTTACGGAATCTATATTCCGTGAAGACATTCCCCTCAAAATATTGACAAAAAATCATATTCGTCGAAATTTTTGACGAAAAGTATTTTTGTAAATAATTTTGAAGGAAAGAAGAATTCGTCAAAATTCTTTACATAATCTAAATTTCATCAAAAGTTTTCGACGAAAATATTTTCGACATGTTTTTTGAAGAAAATATTTTCGTCAAAATATTCGACGAAACATATTTCTATCCAAAATTTTCGACGGAAAATATTCCCGTTAAAACTTTTGATAAAAACATTTTTACCAAAATTTTCAACGGACACATTTTCGTCAAAAATTTCCTATGAAAAATATTTTTTTTTTTAAATTTTGACGAAAAAAATATTTCATCAAAAATCTTTAAGGAATCTAAATTTAGTTGAAAGTTTCCACAAAAATTTTCCCTCAAATTTTTGTATAAAAATTGGACGAAAAATATTTTGTAACTAAAAACTGTTGATGGAATTTTTTTTCTTCGAGAAATCATTTTCGTCAAAAATTTTGACAGAATTTTTTTTTTTAAATATTTCCTTTGATAAAATTTTCGTCGCATTTCGGCGAAAAGTATTCCGGCAGAAAAGTATTTTTTTGACTAAATTTTGGTCATTTACAACGTAGAGATTTCGTCAAAAATATGATCTTGTTTAGTAGTGTGAAAGATACATAAATAATTTTATTTAGAAATTTTAAATTTAATTTTATTTGTAAAATATAATAATTATATTAATTTTAAAAAAGGGTAAAATCGTAAAAATATCTCATTAACCCTTCATTTTCTCTATTACCATTTTTTTAACTCCAAAACTAGAAAAGAGAATACTCTTCATTTTCTTTCCCTTCCTTCCACTCCCTTGACACAACACTATTTTTGATGTGTTGTATCGTGTGGGTCGACCTGCATATGACAACATATTTAGCATCCCTAATTAAGTGATCTTTAGTTATGCTAATATATTAAGTCTTATCCTTCTACATACCTTGTAGCATCACACACCAATATCTAAGAAGGAATTAATTAAATCAAAATAATAAAACCGGAGTTGTTACTTTAATGGTTAAAGCAAAAAAGAAAAAAAAAAGATGCTTGTTACCAATCTTGACCGCTCGAATTACAACATTGAGTACTTACCCTTACGATCGTTACATATAATCCTGAAAACAAAAAATGACAGAAATGTTGTCAACGCTCCTTAGACTCCCATTCATCTAACCATCAATTTGCAATACTCAATGCCTAATAATTTTCACCAAAAATAAAAATAAAAAAATAAAGGGGAAAGACAATATAACGACGTGTTGTTCAATAATTATAAATATAATGAGATTAACGCATATATATGCTTTAACCAAACGCTTTTAATTCAAATCCATTTTTGCTTCGGCTATAAAGGAATTATTTTCAAGGCAAAACAAAAATTATATTTTATAGTTTGGCAACTTTTACTAAAGTCTTTATATTTCTTTTGAATTCATGCATCTTTGAAATGAGATCCAAACTGATAATGGAAACCATATAGAAAACCGAAAAAGAAGATGGGGTCAATGGGGTGGCAACAGTCCATATAGAATTGCAATGATTACAAAATTAAAATTAGATATAAAAAAAAAAAAAAAACGAGATGCAAGTAAAGGTCATCCTCCGAAAGCGATGAGGATCACAATAGCTTAAATGATAAAAGTAACAAGTGAAAAACCCCATTTCATTAAAGGAAATATGTTTATCATGGCTAATATGAGATAATTTTGTCTCATGCACACATAAAAAATGAGTGAAATTTATTTTTTTATTTTTTTCTCTTTTTCTTAATGGATTCTTCTTATTTTTTGTATATTTTATCTCATTTAACACGAGAAATATACTACCTTTTATTATCATATATATTGAATGCTAGCAAATCTTGCGCTTAAATATTGGTCCTGTTACTTTATAAATTATGACAGTGCGGTGCTTGAATCAGACAGTAATTTCCTCAAGAAAAGATGCGATGTTTGTGATTAAAATTCATTGTAATGTTTGGCTAAAATCGTCAGGGGAAGAACAACCTAAACGAGTACTGAATGTGCCGATTGATCGTACACGGTGGTAAAGTATTTAATGTTATTGCACAATCATCTATTCACAGATTTTATATTTTTAAAAAGTATTATCATTATAATATGGAAAAAATATTTCTGCATTTAATTCAGATAAGTTATCTACATTTATTCTCAAGATGACGCCCTTTTGGGATTGAAATATTAAAATATTATAAATAAAGACATTATAACACTGAAATAAATTAAAATAACAAAAACATCATGATTTCGTCCTTTTGGGATTGAAATATTAAAATATTATAAATAAAGATTATTATAACACTGAAATAAATTAAAATTACAAAAACAACATTATTTCTGTCTCAAAATGACATTTATTAAAAAAAAAATAGTGGACTTTAAAATATGAAGATACATAATTAAATAATAGTTAGCGCAAACATACTATTAAGAGAAGGGATGTATTTTAAAGGATATATATTTTCACTCAAAACTGCAGTTTTTATGATGAGAAAAAAAGTTATACAATAGAAAGAGAAATCGTGGAATTTTTTTATTTAATTTAAATATTAAATAAGCATCAATCATTTTAGTTAAAACAATTATCTTTTAAATGGATAAATATTTTTCCTTAATAGAAAAAATATTTTTTGTGTCAAATGAAATGTAATTATGGGATAAGTGTGTATTATTTTAAAGGACACAAAGTTGTGTCGTGAGAGAAAGAGATAAATGATGGGAGAGAGAATAAGGAAATTGTTTTTTAAAGATGTGGTTATATTTCTTTGTGAGAGTGAAAGGATGTGAATGTGTTATTAAAATGACACACTTTTTTCTCTGAAATTATATCCCATAACTCCAAAATCATATTATTTAATTTTGGGGTTTGAAAATTATTTTTAAAATATTTGCTTCTCTTTGATAACCAAAAGAAATTCCTAAAACACCTATATTTCTTTTTTTGTGTGGAAAATAAACACCTATAGTTCTCTTTCCCTTAAACATTATTTTAGGTGGCCTAAAATAAAGTCATCTCTTGGAAACACTAAACCCTACTGATATAAATATAAATTAACTAGTTTACCAAATATATATATATATATATATATATATATATATATATATATATATAAATTAATTAAGGGTTTTGTACTTTTATGTTACATGATATGAATTTTCTTATATTATAGAAATAAAAGTCATGTGAAACCCATAGATTAAAAAAAGTCATATATAAGACCCATATTAATACAAAAATTGAAGAATGTGTAAGAAAATTTATCTTAGAAAAACCATTAACTAAGTAGTCTTCCATGCTATAAAGTATAAACTGCCGCTAACGGTATTCTCCACAAAAAGAATGATACTATAATAATAATAATAAAAGTCTTTACATTTCAGCATTCTTCTTAATGATTAAATACTAATTATCAAAGATTTTAATTAAAATGATTCGTTGTGTTTTGTTACTTTATTTTCTCGTCCACTTGACTTTACTTCTTTCCCCATGTCTGATACCTCTCTCATCTCTCTCTCTATCTTTCTCTCTGCATCGTCCACTTCCTTCAGTCATCTTGTACTTTCTCCATCTGTATAAAAGTAAACCCACATAACCCTTAGAACTGTTCTTACTCTCTCATTAAAAACTTAACTTTTTTTTTTCACCCATGGCAGACCCTTACTCTAATTTCTTCTCAGGTTTCTTCAGATTCAACCACACCAACCATTACCCATCTTCAACCCCTTCTCCTCATCATCCCTATATCCACAACTTCATCAACCACAACAACATCAACAATAGCTTTTTCCACTACCATCACAATCAAAGTACAACTACTTATAATACAACTTCTTCTTCTTCTTCTTCACCTCCTTCACCTCCTCTTAGAGTAGCCCTTCCACTTTTGAGCCTCACCCCAACAAAGCAAGAGAATAATGAAGAGCAAGAACAAGATCAGGATCAGTCTTGCAGTGCCATGGAAGAGGACTACTGTAGCAAGATCAGCCACTATAGTAAATTACTCAAAGAGGAAGAACAAGATGAGGATGATGATGATGATAATGAAGGTGTTACTGTTTCACTTCACATAGGGTTGCCAAGCCCTAGTGCTGCTGATTTGGCTTCTGTGTTTTCTTCTTCTTCTTCAGACAAAGAACAATTAAGAAATAATGGTAGTGAGGATTCAGGGTTCTTGGGAAACAGACTCAACAAGGGACAGTATTGGATCCCTACCCCATCTCAGATTCTCATTGGTCCTACACAGTTTTCTTGCCCTGTATGCTGCAAAACCTTCAACAGATACAATAACATGCAGGTAAACCATCACCAACACATCTTAAAAATACCCTTCTTCTTATATTCTATCTCTCTCCTTTATGCTTCTTCTTTCACTTTCCTCCTAATTCATAACCATGGAACAATGATATATGAAAATAGGGATGAGAGAAATCCTTATATACTGTATTATTTTATATTTTTTACAACAAAATAAATGTTTCCTAAATTCAAATCCGTGATTTTTCAGTCACACAAGCAACTTAGTTTTACCACTGCTTCATGCTCGCTCTCTTTTCTCCGGAGAGTTTATACATAAAGGGCGGAAGGGCCGACCCAGTTCAAATACTCATTTCGTGAGTGTCTGCTGAAGGATATACGAGTCAAGTCTTACCCTGCTTTTGCGGGGAGAATTTATATATACAAAAGAAATAAAATAAAAAGAAGGAAGAAGAAGAATTTGCTTGGTTGTGGTGTATAACTTTCTTGCCTGATTTGAACCGTGGCTAAAGGCTTTTCGATGGTTGGATTATAGCAAGAGGAAAGAAAACATTGTCCTCTTTTCCTGCTTTTGATTTTTTTTTTTTACTTTTTTTTTCCCTTCCTCTTTCCTTCTATTTTTCTTCCCCTTTTTTCCAGGGTCATTTTCTTGTCCTGATTCAATCATAATAATTAAAATCATAATAACAAATCTTTTCCTGATTCAAACAGTGACTGAAATCATATCCTATCCCTTTCTTTGATTAAACTACTCAGGCAATGTTCTTTATGCCCTCTCTAGTACATTGAAGTCCGTGCTTCATAAATATTTTGGCATGCAGCTACATACAACAGAAAATCTGCTGTATTTTCTTCCAGATTTCTTTGATAATGATAATATATAGTCCAATAATAGATTTGTTTCTCTTTGTGGTTCTTTTCACTCTGAATCCAAACACCTTCCATACCTGAAAGTCCCATACATGGACATACCTATACCCCTCACTCTCTTGCCCTCCAATACCGTTTCTTTTTCCTTTTTAGATATATATATATATATATATATATATATATATATATATGGCAAAGAAAGTTATAAATCTAAATCTCATTAAATTTGTGGTGAAGGAAGAATTTTTATTATTTATTATTTCAGTGTCCTTGAACACAGTTTGTTTTTGTTTTTCATTTAAACTATCACAATATGTAATTAATACAGTTTTGAATTATTTTGCTTTATTCATTAGCTTTATCCTAATTACCTGTTCTTTTTTTTTGGGGGGTATCCATAATTTTTTCATCTTTTGTTTCTTTGTCAGATGCATATGTGGGGGCATGGATCACAGTACAGAAAAGGGCCTGAATCTCTGAGGGGTACACAACCAACAGGTATGCTTAGGCTTCCTTGTTACTGTTGTGCCCCAGGTTGCAGGAACAACATTGATCACCCAAGAGCTAAGCCTCTCAAAGATTTTAGAACCCTTCAAACACATTACAAAAGGAAGCATGGGATTAAGCCCTTCATGTGTAGAAAATGTGGGAAAGCTTTTGCTGTTAGAGGGGATTGGAGAACCCATGAAAAGAACTGTGGGAAGCTTTGGTATTGCATCTGTGGTTCTGATTTCAAGCACAAGAGATCCCTTAAAGATCATATAAAAGCTTTTGGAAGTGGCCATGCACCTTATGGAACCGATGGATTTGAAGAAGATGAAGAGCCAGCATCTGAAGTAGACCATGATAATGATTTCACCCAGTAATAATGACAAGGAAACTGAAACTGGTTTATATATATATGTGAATTGTCTAATTATTAATTAATTTGCATGTGAACTGATTGGGATGAATATATATAGCCGTGGCTTCACATTTGAGAACAATATATATATAAGCACCCAGTTTAAATGGAGGCTAACTTTTTCCTTCTTTCTTTCTTTATTTCTTGTTTTTTTTTTTTGGTATAACCTGGAAATATCTCCATTCAACTTCCTCTGCTGGTCACCTTGCTATCAGAGGAAGGATGAGATTAATCCCCCAATCGAGGAGGGAGGCACATCCTCTGATCCCCAAAATTTTTCAATAATTTACTTGAGGCAGAGTTTGAATCTTTGACTCAAGCAAACCCTTGAGAGTTAAGTTACTAACTGAGGTACCATTGGGGTTTTTTCTCTTTCTTTTACTTTGGCTCTCTTTTCCGTTGGAATTGATACTGCATACAAAACATATTGATGGTAAAGTAATAGATGTAAATCCAAGTTTTTTTAATTTGTTTTCATTTATAAGATCTCCTCTTCTTTTATTAATTCCTTAAGGCAGTTAAAAAGAAATATAAAACATGTTGCATGTGAATTCAATTCTCATGTTGCATGTGAATTCAATTCTCATGTTGCATGTGAATTCAATTCTCATGTTGTGACTCAATTAGTGATGAGCCTCATATTTATTAAAAAAAGAAAAATTTTACACATGCATAAATCAGAAGTCGTCATCTTTTTTAATCTAACGGTTCTCATGCAACATGGGAAAATGTTTTCCCTAAAAAGAAATATAAAAACTATTGACTTGTCTTCGCTTATCAGCTTGAATTGTTCGGTAAAGTGGTTGTTTTACAGTTGTATCAGAGTCCAAGTCATGGGTTCAAATAAACCTGCAGTTGTCCGAGTACACTTATGATTGTGAGTTGTAGCTTAACATACATCTAACTAATGTGGAACTTTCCTATTTACACTTGAATTCTCATCCCCAGCATTGAAGAAAAAAATAATGATTACATTATGCTTTTCGCAAAAGCATCTATAACTCAAGCTAATTGATTGATAGCTGAATAACCCATGGCATGAAGCTTCAGCTATGTTTTAAATTGCACTTTCTTAATTTTACTAAAACTTTCATTTGTTTGAGGGAGTTTAGTACCCATTAGCTGACTTTATCCACTGTCGGTTCATTTTGCTTGAGTTATCAAAATCGGGATTATTTATTTGTATTTATTTTATCAACTTCGTGACCAAGTTTTAACATATATTTTCGTATTCATAGTTAAAAATAAAAAATAAGAATGTTCGAGTATATGTCGTATATGTATTTTTGCATATACGTACAAGTTGTGCGTAATCTAAATTTGCAATAATACATAATGTATTACATTGAATTACTTTGTTAAGTGTTTAACTGTTTATACATATATTTACTTGAGAAATAAGCTGCGTATATCCTGCTTGTCAAAACCAACAGGAAGGGTCAAGATGAAGAAAAAGCTTTTTTCTTTTTTCTTTGTTTTTTTTTTTTTTTTTTCAAATCCAGAGGTTGTAGGCCTCTTCAAAGTTCAAACTTTGATGGATAATAATCAATGTGCATGGACAAATTACCTGTGGGGCATTTCATGGCTTTCTTGACATTGACAAAACTTGCTTTCTTCTCAAGATCCTCATGGTTCGTATCGTCAAATTAATCCACAATTTTTGTCTCAAAATGGGTGTGTGAAAGATATATATGCTGATAAAGTAAAGCTTATTGGAAATGGGGTGTTACCCATATAAAATAAAGGGTTTTATAATTCTTATGTAACATGAGAATTGAAATCTCATGTTATTAAAAAAATTATGAAAAGAAAAGAAAAGCTTTGCACGGAAATCGAATGATCACTAACATGAGAGTTTCAATTCTCATGTTAAATGAGAATTATAAAATCCTAAAATAAAAGTTGGTTAGTGATATGATATATATACTCTATAACTCGGTGGTGTAGAGTTTGATCCTTTTGATGTCATTCTTTTTATAAAATTTGAATTTCAAGATAAGATAGGTTGGTATATGTATTATCTATAATTCAAACCTAAGGTGCTCTTGCATAAGAAATTGTGTTAAATATCAACGTTAACAATACCTTTATTCTAAATTAATCGAGGTGGATAAATTCAAATGAACAAGCAATGAAAGATTGGAATCGATGGTAGCGCGATGTATACATAACTTTCCCAAATCAGGATAAAGAAGAAGAGTTGACATATTTAAAGATATAATATAAAAATTATCTAAGGTGGCAAAGAGGAACAATAGTCAAGTTGTTCTTTTATGACTGTAAGGTCATGAGTTTGAATCCAAGCTGTTCCTTTACAAGGATTGCTTTCATCTCACATTCGTTAGCCAGATTTAATCGGGAGTGATTTTTTTATTTTTTATTTTAATATAAAAATTATTTGTAGATGTTGATTCTAGTGATCAAGTTGTATTGGGCACAATTCACAAAGTGACAAGGCAGCGATCGAGAGTGCACATTATCATGTTACAATTGTAGGTGACGAGATAGTCTTTTCATCCTGCGAAACTGAAAACCTATATATATACGTCAGCTTTTTGTTGGGGGGATGCATATGATATGATGCCCTTTTGCTTTGTATAGTGGGAAGAGAAGACTATGTGTTTGTTGATAGATGGAACATATGCCATTTGAGATTCACCCTTACTTGGAAAAATTCAAAGCAAATGATTAGCTTTATGAGATAAAATACATATATTATATGGGACATGATATATTTACAAATTTTTTTGTTTACAAACTACACTATATTCTCTCGGGAGAATACAAACTTTTGCAAACTACACTATGTTCTCGCTAGAGAAGATAGTGTAATTTATAAAAAAAATTCTAAAAAATTTGTAAATGGATCTTGTCCCATATTATATAAAAGGAGGATATGGAAAGATATATGGGTAGGATCAGCAAAATCATAATGGTCCCGGTTTGAAGTTTGTAAGGTATGAGGGTATGCTGTATTGAAAAATGAAAGTGGATCTCATTTGCAGCTTTGAGTAGAGAGAGAAAGTGAAAGATAAAGAGAGAGAGAGAGAGAGGGGATGGGGAAAAGGTCAGGTACAAGAGGAAAAAACTGCAAGACAGTGGAGTGGAGCCCAAGTTCTGTTGGTTGGGGTGATTGGCAACATATGCTGATGCTGCCTACAGTGTTTACATTTCCCTCTTGCTTCTGATGGATGAACTGTAGATTGATACGACCTTTCAGCAATTTAATTTTGACCACATATATATATATATCTCTCTCTCTCTCTCTGAGATAGTGGTGTAAGTAATTAACGTGTAGCCTTCAATTCATGAATTCATGTGATATGGTACGTATGTAATACATGCATATATACATGGTGTATGAAATCAAATGTTATTTATCATATCTATTTCAAAAGATGAAGCCATCTTAGAGGTTAAAACACGTAGTTATATAATGGTTTTATATTACGTTCTTAACTCACATTCTCATGTTATTATATCCTTTTAACACATTTTCCTCACGCCAATAATCTTATAGTATTAGTGTTGAAAATATGTAAATCAATGCTTATAAGTGAGAAAAAAGAATAAGATATGAATTTATCCTAATTCACAGGAAAAGCAAGACCATATCATTGGGGGACATGTCTCGTCAACCAAATACGAAATATGAATGATGCACATCAATTAAGTTGTGAACAATACATAAATGCACCATATCAAAAATCATTTTAGGGATTAAAGCATTATTAAAACTAAACCTTTTTTTTTATTAGAAGAATGGAAACAATAAGGATCAAATAGGATATAAAATTCTAGATGTCTAGATCATAAAAATTATAATATCATGCATAAATCAACTCTGAAAAATTTAAATTGTTAACTAAAAAACACATTTATGATTTTATATTCTATCCTTAACATTACTACTAAAGAATCAATTCAACACAAAAATATAAATTGTTGGGTGAGAGACTTTTTAATGATTTATATTATACTCTAACACGTATCCACATGTCCGTAAGACTTGATTAATAATTAATTAAATAAGGGGTGGTGAGAATCGAACCCGTGACACTGAGGCTCTGGTATCATATAAAGAACGAACCAGTTCAACCCAAAAATTTAAATAATTGGGTGAAATTTTTTTTAATGATTTATATTATATTCTAACCATTATTTATTTGATTAGCTAGCTAATCGGATTTTCTCTTCTCAAGAACAGCCTTCGTCTGTGTAAAATAATATATGACCAAAGTCTACAAATTAAGTGTGTTATTATTTATACAAATAATAACTTTTTAATGTATTATTTTAGTACGTATTTAATAACGTATTTCGTTTGTTCATAAGAAAAAAAAAAACAGAATTATGATTTAAAAACTTCTCCATAATATATACAATCTCCTTGCATATTGTGGAAGAATAATTTTCTCAAAGTTAACCTACTGTTCAATGTCAGTTGATGCCCATGTGGGTTACTAATTCTTTCGTGACATTGAAGAACGATACGAATAGATGAACTCAAAACAGTACACTATAAAGCATTTATTGACAATCAATATCCTACCCGTTTGTTGGGGAGACCAACCCTTCCACTATATTGACCCCTTGGGGCTCTATTAGTTCCATCAGATCTCTCCCTCTCTCTCTCTCTCTCTCTCTCTCTCTCTCTCTCTCTCTCTCTCTCTCTGAGTGTGTGGTGTCTAGCAGCATCATCTTTAATTGTGTGTGGCATTTATGCTTTTATGGAAGGTCTCTATCTTAAAACCACCCATACCCCCAATATGCACTGCAATTTCAAGACATGCCATCGACAATAATTATGACTTGAATTTAATTTTTGGAAAGTAAGTAGAAAAATTGAAAAAAGGTTAAGACAAAAGATTAAAGTACGTAAAACATGTATAAATCAATGCATGTACATGCATCATCACTTTAGGGCATGTTTGGTTCATAGTAGAGGATAAGACATGATAGTATAAGATCTGATAGTATAAGACCTTATTGTATAAATTTTGATTAAATTTTAATATTATCCAGTATTTGGTATGGTACTGTATAAGATAATATCCTCAAATATTTTAAAAATTAATATATTAAAAAATTATTTTAATATATAAATATTGAAATGATATATTAATTCTTGGGAATTGTACTTGTAAGTAATATTAATACATCAATCCCTTATCAGACCTAATCCACCACTCTTAGGCCGGATTAAGTTATACATCATTTTAATGTATAAAGGGGTCATGTTGTATAAGCTTATACTATACGATAGTCACACCAAATAACTGAAAATATCATAATGTATAATATAAGCTTATACTATCATGCCTTATACATCACATCAAAGAGGATCTTAGAATTAGATATAAGCAATTAAATAGGAGGTCTAGCTAGCTATATGTGTTTCTTTAAATGAAAGAGGTTTGACATCTTTAAAATGCAATTTTATATTTGATTTCGAATTTTATGTATATAAATAAAATATCATTAAAATAATTTCTGCTTTCAACAATTAACTATCCTGAAAAAATAATTTACTTAATTACAGGTGAGACATTCAGCTACCAACAAAAAATAAAAAAAAAAAGAAATCAGGTCTTCATGTTAATTAATTAGAGTACACATATCTATTGGTTGTAATCCCAAGATTCTTTGTCTTTGTTAATGACATTGCTTCTACCGATAAATATCAATACTAATTAATTAAAAATTGATTTCATAGAAACAGGGTTATGTTGCTAGTTTAAATTGTAGCTCCATGATCCACCTTGCCATGACCATGTAAAGGACACCAAACAAGCCAACTCGCAAGAATATGTCAAAATGTGATATTCTCCTTTTGCATTCATATTCCAATACAGTAGGGACAGTAGGGACAGCTCTGTCTCCATGACTCGAATAACTATATATTTTAAGTCGGTAACAACTATCAAACATGGATAGTTTAAAGGAAAACTTCACTTTCTTCCGTTGTGATTTGTGTGTATCATTTAGCATTATGTGATTTAAAAATTATCAATTATATGATATTCATTATGGTTTTACTATGTGCCATTTAATCTCCAAATGATCAAAATACCCTCATAATATAAAATATCAAAAATATCCATAGTTGACTGGAAAGCACTATTTTGAGTGGTAAGAACTAAGGAATAGATGATTAATCTTTACCCGACACCATAGTTTTGGAATTCTTGTGGGGAAAGCACTCGGCGATTTTCTTTGAGTTGCTAGGGAGATGCAAATTCACGGTTGGGTTCCAAAATATCATTGGGTCATACAGCTTTGATGCACTGCTAATAAAAAGGATAATTGCAGGGAAATTATAGAATTCTAAATTTTTGCACAAAGGAATGTATTAAGGGATATAAATTAACTTCTTAATGGACTATTACTTAAAATCTTGTACATTTGTAATGATATTTTGTGGCCTATGTTTATGCTTTTGCTCAAAACTAAAATCAAGGTGTAATAAGAATTATGTGGTAGTGGATCCATCTAATGAATGATGACTCACTGCTATTGTCGAGTACGAGAAGGTAACATAACCGACTAATAGCTGTAATACTCTGTTTCCTCATCCCAAAAAAATTATTAGATTAAGAAAAATAACACGTTAATCATCTCATCCTTAGTCCTTACCACTCACAGTATTGCACTCTTTTGGTTCTTACTGTATAACAAAATTTGGTTGCTTTTGTTTTCTTATTAGAGAAACAAAAAAGAAATTATCGAGTGGTAAATTATCAGTCCAACATTGAAGATTAGAAAGTTCTCCCATGAGAAATTATCAGTCCATATAAGAATAGTGGTAACTTGCACTATGGCTAGTTTAACAGCAAATAACATGATTGATAATTTTCTCATTTGACTTAATATGGGTGCTTCTTTTGGTACAGATCATAGAGAAATCAAGAGCAGTGATGGTCATTACAGTAGGAAAATCAGTTTTGGGGCTTAGAATCAAATTTCTGAGTAATGATTACAAATTTATCAAATATATATATTTTTTTTAAATGAATCTTGGATAAAAAATGGTATTGCTTAGAGTATTTATTGATCATATTATGTGTTTACCGGAAACTTGCATATAACTGAGGCTCTCCAAATGCAAAAGGAAGTACAAAGGGAACTTACAAATTGAGGTAGCACATATGATTATGAGTTAAAGTTGCTCCAATGAGTGATGCATAAGGACATGTTAGAAAGCATGCTCGTCTGTTTATTCTACCCCTTACACGTATGACTCCTCTGCAAGATTAGAATAGAGAAAGGGTATTAGGGTTTTTAATTTTAATTAGGGATAATTTTGATATTTTATTTTTAATTTAATATATTGTTTATTAAGGGTATTTTTGATATTTTATATTATGAGGGTATCTTAGTCATTCAGGGGGTTAGATGGCACATTATGCAACCATAAGAGATATAAGTGATAATTTTTAAACCACACGGTGCTAAATGATACTCACACAAACCATAATGAGTGAAAGTAAAGTTTCCCCTAGTTTAAATGGTACATGATTTATTTCGTTAAAGTAGAATTTTGGGTTGAAGTCTTTGGAAATGCAAAAATGTTTTTTTTTTTAGAAAACTAACCTCATTTTGATGTGGATATTTCCGGTTCGAACCAAAACAATACATGTGATTTAGAAGAAAAAAAATCCTTAAATTTTTTTTTTGTTAACGTTTATCTCGTTAATCAAGAATAGAAAATATTTATTACTTAAAAATGATTAAACCTTCTCAAATTTTTAAAACGTTGAATACTTATGCTTTTTAGTTTAATAATTGTTATTTTTGTTACGAAAAAGGGTCTAAAGCCATAGGAACATTGAAATAAAATTAACAACATGGTTAGGATTTAAATGGTGTTTGTAGGCGGAGGAGTTCACTGTGTTGTATTACAACTTGATGCACAATGAATTGATGATTCTATGTGTGATCGTTGTAGGTTGCCTCTCACGGACGTGATCCATTAGGATTGAGCTCGGTGGACTACCTTTGGTCCTTGACTAAAAAGATTTAGGTAAGTGCTTATGTCACAATTGCATGAATACTTGAATGACCAAGTGAATGGTCTTAATGGTATTAATGTACATGTGAATGACATGTTGTGTAGACATTTCTGGTTGGGCGAAGTTACAGTATAACTTGCATTGAAGCTACCTAGCTTGGGAGTTTCAAGAAGGTAATCTCTTGGTAATGCGGTTAATGCCCGTGTGTGCTCCACCATGCCCATTGGGGTAGTGGTTGGAAGTTGTATGTCAATGATGTGATTATAACATGCTCATGCATATGGATATATATTGGGTACATAGGATGTATCGTATCTATAACATCCCGAGTGCTGATGAGGGCGGGGAGTGATCGCCGGTGCAAAGAGGCACAAACAAGGAGTGGCTCCTGACAGGCTTCCAACGGAGGGTTACATGCATCAATGAATCGAATCGACACCCGAAAAAGAGCGATTCCAAAGATTGTGCAGGTATGAGACTGCACAGTTTGGGATAGCTTATAAGAATTGATTGGTACTACCTATACTAACAAGATGCATCTACTTTTCGGTAGCTCATAACGAAAGAACTCAATTGTTAAGCGTGTAGAGCCTCGTAACAATTATTAGGGTCAATTATGGAATTATTTTCTAATTATCACATTTATTTAATTAATCACCTTAATTAGAGGTGTAGGTTCTTACAGGCATAGTCATCCGAAAGTGTTCAAACTTTAATAGCTCATTAAATTTAGCAAGTACTCGTTGACAGACAACGAGCCCTGCACTAATCTGTCAAACTCCCCCTATTTCCTCTCCTGAGCATCATAGGAAAAATACATCCCAAGAAAACAGTCATCAAAGAATGGTCACGTCATAACATGACCCTGCATCTCATAAGCATGAGAGTTATTCATCCACCACTTATGTGCATCGCCCTCTAGTATATACGTAGCAAACATCAGCTTCTGCGGATCTGTACACTGCATGACTCAGAAAATCTTATCCAATGTCTGTAACCATCTTGCAGCAGCAGTGGGGTCATAAGACCCATAAAAGGTAGGTGGCTTATGCTTGCGAAAAGCAATAAGTTGGCGGTCAATCGCGTCTCTATCCTCCGCAGGCTCCTGAAAAATCTGCATCGCCCTAGTCAGGCGGCTGCCATCTCCCATATGGCTATGACTCTCGTCCTGTAGACTGGGTGGAGGTGGCAATGGAGGTGGTGGTGGATGAAACTGACCCTCAGTGCGGCCAGCCCTCATCCTCTCCAACATGTCCCTCATCATGGTCATGTTCGCCAGTCTGTTCGCCTCAAGAACATCCTCCGTGGCCTTCCGGTTCGCCTCTCGAACGGCGTCCATCATCGCCTGGTTGGCCAATCTAGCAGCCTCCTGATCGGCTAGTCTAGCCGCCTGCATCTCAGCTAATGTAGTCAGGACCGGGTCGGGTTGACCCTTATTAGTGTCTCGGTTCCTCCTGGGTTGAACCATGACTCTGCACAAGTTACACAAAGAATGAGTTGATCAGGCCCATATAGTGTTGTCACATATGCATCATCATAATAAAACCCAACAGAGAGAACACACAAAACAGACACACAAACATCCTAAATTATTGCAACACATACAGGCTTTTCCCTAGAAAGTGCTCTGATACCATAAAATGTAACACCCCGTGTATACCCGATTTGTTAACATGTCATCGTATTAAGCCATGCATAATATCTTTTTCTTCTCAGTTATGACGTCATTATCATTACCAAGTTGAAATACTTAATTCATTTCCAAAACATTGCCTGTATGTAAATTGCAAAAGACAACTATCCACACTGTGTAACATCATATATAAATAAGTGAGTATCTAAGTCACGGATCTACAACACGTTCTCCGGACAATATCCTGATACATTTATACAACTCGAATCCAAAATAAGACATAGTCAATCAATGTGGATATCCAAATTCGGATATCTACAGACCCCATATCCATATACCAATATCTGAATATCACATCCAGATATTAATATCCGGATATCATATCCGAATATTTCGCGACAGAATGCAGTTTCTGAATTTCGAGAGATATCCCTCCCAAGGTTCAGTTTTTTACCCATTAAAACGTCCAAGCATGCATTTTTATACATTTTTAGGTTCATAAACTGGTTGGTTACTTAAACAACCCATTAAACATGTCAATACTCCACTTTTAACCATTAAAACTCATGATCAAGGTTCTACAACTTACCCAAAGCTTAAAACAGAGGTGGATGATGCTCTTGGAGCTCACATGGCAGCTCCAAAGTCTGACTTCTAAGGGTTAACGAATTGGACCAACAAAGCTTGGTTCTTTCACACCAAAATGGCTTCTTGGAGCATCACCAAGTCATGACAAGGCCCTCTCAACAATGCTTATGAACTCGGCCCCAAAACTCAACAAAACAGAGACCCAAAGTTCAGAAACAAGGTCTCCTACCCACTCCGAATGCTTTGTCTCTCACACACAAGGAGGTTTGGTGAAGGAAGTAGGAGAAAAGGTGCTCACTTGGAGCTCCAATGGAGGTGGAAGATAATGGTAAGGTGGCTGACTTCTCTCTTCAGTAAATCTCACGTAGCAAGGCACAAAAATGACCTATGATCATATGCCAAGGCTATTTATAGCCGGTTTATGTTTAATCGCACTGTATTAGCGCTAATAGCTACGCTTAGCATTTTAGTCACAAACTTAAGATTCTAAATCTACTCGTTTTTCTAAGATTTTTAATATTTTTATTTTATTTTTCGCAACACCTTTCCGGTACGCGCTTTTACATGGCCAGTATCAGTTCTGGCACCAGTTCTTATTATTTTGACCTGAAATTTGTTTTACTAGTCATATATATTTTTCTAGGAATATTCATACCCTTATTATAATTTTCCAGGATACTTCATCACTACGCTCTTATAATGTGAGGCAGAACCGGTATCTGCACTTCTCGTCAGAAAAGTGACTTTCAGAATTCTTAATCACTTACTATAATTATTTAAGACTTCTCATAATTATTAGGATCAATTATGAAATTATTTACTAATTCTCATATTTAATCAATTAATTTTCCTAAATTAACGGTGCGGGTTCTTACACCCTTCACCTTTTTTCAATAAG
The DNA here is from genome assembly GCA_032173675.1 of Gastrolobium villosum. Taxonomy (NCBI): domain Eukaryota; kingdom Viridiplantae; phylum Streptophyta; class Magnoliopsida; order Fabales; family Fabaceae; genus Gastrolobium; species Gastrolobium villosum. Next base: position 141,431 of record JAVKPL010007242.1, on the reverse strand, counting down.
TTAAAAGACTTCCTATGTTGGAGGATGGTATATGTAGTACCACTATCTACTATACATATGCTATCATTGTTATCCTTGGGGTTATTGCATGACATCATCAATATTCACTATCATAAAAAAAAATAAAGCAAATTAAAGTTTTTCCTTTATTATTTTTTTTTAAGGGAGTGTAAGTGAGATTTAAATAAATTCAACTAACTCAATTTGCAATAAAAAATAAAATAATTTATTTGTGTAATTAAGTAAAAGATAAAATCCATAATTGGTCCAATTCTTAAATGTGGTCTAATTCCATTAGTTTACCACCAAATTTTTTAAATGTCTCTTAATGCAAAAGAGAGGACTGTGATCCAAGAAATATATTTATTTAAAACATATTTATCAATCAAACATTCAATGAGAAGCAGGCAAAAAACGAGGAAGAGGGTAAAAAAAATTAAAATATTATAGTTTAAATAAATAATTATGAAATTTTAACAATTTGAAACTTATTTATGAATGTGTAGCAATTAATCGCACTCAAAATAGGGCAGCATCAGTCGCTCCTAAAAGTAAGCACGCTCAAGTGTTGGATCGCTCCCAAATTTGAGCGCGACTCACATGGTGATTGTAAGAGCCTGTTGTACATTTGTGTTATTAAAATTGATTATGATATTATTCTCAGTTATAATCACAACAGTTTATTTTAAAAAATGAGTAAACCATTTCCTTTTCATTACGTGTGCAATTGAAAACAATATAAAATGTAATGATATCAACTGTGATCACAACTGAAATCTAAACTCAAAAGTAATATTATAATTGCCTAACTATCATACAATACTTATCTTAAGTTGCTAGGAGGTTCGCAAAAACCAACGAAGCATAAAACTCGCTTTAGGGAAGAATATCTCAAAATCTAGGGACTTTCGTGAGAAATGGAGATGTGGATTAAATTCATTGGTGTTTTACTACAAATTTCATGTGAAACTTGAGTTGATTTAGTGGAAGATCAAAAGAGCAAAACCCTTGCCCTTTTCAAGAGGAGAACTCGGTTTGGAAGAGGGAGGAAGATGATGAATAATGGCTAATGCGCATGTGGCTTAAGTCACTCAAGTGAGGTGGGTCCCACATGCTACCTCACACAATTCAAATTATTTCAAATCATCCACTTAACCCACTAATATCCAATTAATTCATAAACTATCCATAAAATCCAAAATTTAAAATTCACCAAAGTCTTTTAATTTTCCTTGAATAGATGAATCCGAAGTTTTCTGATAATTCGGTGAAATTATTGTTTTAGCCTGATATCTGCATCGTTGGCATGTTTCCCCAAAAAATCTAAAATCCATCAAATTTCATCAACAATCATATTTCTTGGTCATAAGTATCTTTTCCAACATATATTCAAATCTAGAGCACTAATTTTACTTAACACGTTTTTCTATGCAACTGTACCACAACATTTTATCCGATAAAAATACTATTCATCAATTTTCCAAAAACTTGTGTAACCACTTAATTTTTCATTCTGAATTCATTTCCAAGGTTACTTTTCTCATTTGAGGCCTTACTCTATCATTTTACAGTTTAGGGTTACATATTTGTTAATTTACTGTTTTACCCTTCTTACGTATTTTTACCCAAAACTTATTATTTTCACTAATCCTACCCTTTATTCCTCATATTAATTATAACTATGTACCTCAAATCTACGAGGTGTTATAGTGATGACATGTGGCACAAAAATCTCAACATTTTTATCGTAAAACTTTGGAAGGCCATAATTTTTGACTTGGGTGTTCGAATCAGGTATTTTTTTTGTTCCATGTAACTTTTTGAGATCTACATAATACATTGGATCAGTTTGGTTTGAATCGGTTTTCAGTAACCAAACCGAAAAATGATCTAATCCAATTAAAATATGCAGTTTTTTTTTTTATGTTTTTTGGTTTTCGGTTATTGATTTTTCTCTTCGTTCACCATGATTTGAATCTGTTTGTATCGGTTGAAGAACACCCTTATTTCAAATTGCAATATTTTTGTAATTATTTATTAAAAAAAGGAATATTTTAATTTTTTTAACCGAGGAAGAAAGTACCTTGGAAAAAAAGTTAACGTGTGCCGTATGGGATATTTTTATGTCATTGTTTGGGGAAAGCCCTTTTGTATTGCACACATGCATGTAAGAAAGAAATTCTGGTTCGCAAAAGTATCTCTCTCTTTCTCTACCTTGTCTTTTTGTTTAAAGTTTTGAACTGCGGTTCCTCAATTTCATTACATGTTCAGCACCAAACCCATACCTATCATTCCTCTCAATCTTCTTCATGTTATTCCTCACTTGCTCAGTGCTTTGTCGGGTGATTTTCAGATACTCTTAATGTGAGTTCTGAACTCTAATTCTAACACTTTTGTTAGGTTAGGTAGATGTATTTATAAAAAATGAGAATACATATTCTAATGTGAGAGCATATCTTTGACATTACATTATTATATATTCTTTTACTAAAAATAAAAAAGTGAGACTTATGTGACAATAATAATAAAAGTGTAGGTAAAATGGAAAATGTCAGATATATTATTTATTTTTAAATTAAGTAAAGAATGTATCGAATTTTCGGTATTACTACGAAAGTATGAAAAATATATTTTGTAATGTGAGGTCACATGAAAGGATTTAGTCATCCAGATACAAATTAAATGTGATAAAAGAATATATTTAAGATAAAGAAAAAAATAATAATTATTGATTTGTAACTAAGTAACTAAGATTCTCTCACGTGACACGACGTAAAATGAGAGGATATTTTCCACCAAAAAAAGACTTTGGGGTCCTTCCTCTTCCCAATAAAGTGAAAATCGCATTGGGAGATTACTTTCTTTCTTTCACTAGATTTTCCACCAAAATAAAGACTTGGGGGTTCTTTCTCTTGCACGTCATGAAGCACACAATAAAAAATGTCACATGTCAAATTTTGAGAAATTCGCTACATAGGACAGTAAATTTCTCAAAATTTGACATGTGACATTTTTGATTCAGACGTGGCATATTTCGCTACACTGTGTAGCGAATTACTTGCATGCATAATTCGCTACACTATGTAGCGAATTATGCCGCGTGGTATTTTGACAAAATTTACTGTTGGCGTGGCAGCCTGGTAATTTTTTTTTCCAAACGTGACAAAATGGTCAGTGTCGCCCTTATTTTACATATGCCAAAGACAATATGTGTACCTCATATACTTACCGAAAGTTCATCATAGTATCATACAAGGGTCTATTCCTTTTGACAATAAGCTATGCTATGCTTGATATGATTACAGAGAAATAACAAAGGTACACACTTTTGATCATTTTCTTTCTTTACCTCTCTATCCAAAGCTCTGGCTTCTTGAATGGATGGACCCCTTTTTTCTGTCTTTTGCTTTTACTTGCTTCGTAACTGAAGGTGTCTTTATCTCCCTCTTTCCCATACCCTTTCAATAAATCTTTGAGCACCAATCAAAGCCACACCTTTTCTTTCTCCCTTATTAGGGAAAGTGGATTTAACAGACAGCTTTAGTCCCAATTGAATGACTTCCACAAAATTATTATTTTTACAAGTCCTAGTTTTTTGGTTTTGTAATCCTTGACCCATTTAAAATGACATATTCTCTTTGGAAATCATGTATGGATGGCAATTACTAATTGTTTCAAATCACCATGCCTAACATCAACTGATTCTTAATGGGATGTCTAGGGAATTTATGTGCCACATTTAATGACATCCATAAGTGCAGATTTAGGAAATGGGGGGATTTCTTGCCTGAAATGGCTTGGCATTGGGGAATTGTGGGTCCGTCCTCCATAGTAGAGGTGGCAAAGTGGGCGGCCCGGCCCGTCCCGCCCCGCCAAAAAATGAGCCAGCCCGCCCCACCCCGTTTGGTGGATTGGCCCGCCGGCCCGAGCCTATTTTACTCTGATCCGCCTCAGCCCGCCATCAACCCGCCAAAAAATGAGTCCGCCCAGTCCCGTCCCGCTTTTGAGATGAGTTGAAAAACTCATCTCGCCCCGCCCCATTTGGCGGGTTGGCCCGCCGATCCGAGCCCGTTTTGACCACTCTACTCCATGACACATTAGCAATTGGATTCTTTTTGGTTGCTGAGGTCCGAACCATCCCTTGGTAGATTTCGGTGGTATTAATTGACATGCACAAGGCACATGGGGTGTGGCCAAAGCCAATAAAATGTGAATTTGATGGATGAATTTCAGGAGTATAAAGTATGTCCCCAGAGTAAGTGGGTAATGAGGCTTGACACAACTTCAAAAAAATAAAATAATAAATTCATCCACATTAGCCGCAATTTGTTTGATTCATCGTTTTTCTCTGACTTTACGTGTAACATGCCTTCTATGATCTAAACTTTAATCTCCTATAAAATTCTTTAGAAGTGGGAAGAAATATTTTTTAGGGTCAATTTAGTAATACCCTAGGATGTAGGGGTAAAAATGGGAATGTATCTCAATATAATTTTATATATAATGGATCAACATTGGATCAACATTTTCTCTTTTTTCAAAAACTTTTTAACATTCTCTCTCTTTGATTCAATCGTGATTAGATAGGTAGTAAGTTGGTAGTAAAAAATTTTGGTAGTAAGAATATCCTCCCTCATAATATAAAGAGGAAGGTTATAGTTACAATCTTTTTTTTTACAATCTCTTGCAACCATATATTATCACCGTTGATTTCCATCAATCAACGGTTATCATTTATTGTGAATTAATAATTAATTAATAAGTTTAATTTGCTAAAATGATAACCGTTGATTGACGGAAATCAACGATAATAATATATGATTATAAGAGGTTTTTTAAAAAAAAGATTGTAACTATAACCTTCCCCGATATAAATCTTATGCATGAATTTTGTTTACTCCATATTTTAAGGCTATATAAGGAAGTATCAAAAGTAGTTAAGGGATTTGGGTCTCTGGTCACTCTGTGGGGTTATCTTTGATGGAAAACATCTGTCCCCTCTTTGATATGATCACTGATACTTGTGCCTTTATATCATAGAGGAGCAATTTGCTGTAGTTGGGCTGTGAAGTTTTTGCAAAAGTCTGCTTCAGCTACATTCAAGAAGTGGGTTAATATTATTGTAAATAATAATAATAATAATAATAATAAAGAGGTAAATACTAAAGTTAGTGCCTTAGCTTAATTTCATCTTTTCTTCGGATTTTTAGAAAAGTTCTTAAAAATATATAAGTTGATTTTTTTAATGGGAAATAGTTTTCTTATGTTGTAGGAAAAAAATTATCTCATATAATAGAAACAAAAATATAAGTGGAACCCACATGTAAGAGAGAGAAAAAAAATAGAAGTGAGACCCATCCCTCTTTTGTGTGTGTAGAAATTTGGTTTCTCTTATGTAACGTGAGATAAATATATCTTTTTTAATTAAGAAAGTTTAAAAAAGGAATTGGGTGTGTATTAGGTTTTACAGTTTTAAAAATATTAAATTGGTGAAAATTTGAAAGGTGATCCTCTAAGCATACTTTTTGTTTCTCTGGATAGAGTTTTGCATTCCTTTTGAACAATGGAATTCAACAATTTTTTTTTTTTTTGGTAAATTGGAATTCAACATTTACTTTTTTTTTTGGGGGGGGGGGGGGGGGGGTGGTGGTGAAAGGGTAAATAGAATATAAAAGTTGGCGTCTTTGATTGTGTTCTGATTTTTTTGTTTTTAAAACTGTTTTGTAAACTAGTTTTGAGAACAGTTGTTTTCTATATTTTTTTTCTTTTTGAAAATTAAAAATCAAAATAAAAAACAAAAACAACTCAGACATCTTCTCTAAATTTGATTCTTAAAACAAAAAACAGTTAGAGTTTTCAAAACATTTTTTACAAAATAGGCCCTACCAAACGAGTTTTTATTTTATTTTTTTGTTCCAAAAACTAAAAAACTATTTTTAGAAACAACATTCAAACACAGCCTTTGTTGTTCATTTTTATGTGATGTAGTGATGGCTTTAAATTTTAGACCATAAACTGAAAAAAGTGATGGCATTGTGAAGTAACGAGGTCCAGGTTTTCTCCTCTGGCTTCCGATGTTAAAAAAGCCTGGGGAAAAATTAGTAATTACATTTAAATAGATTCTGAGATAGTTTCCACTTTCCATAACTAAATACTATGTTGCATGAGAATTTTCAGCAAATTATTGTTAAGGATTGAATCAAATTATTAATGCTAAGAAGAAACCCAAAGCAAAGCAAAATATGAAATTATATGAGTTATTTACCAGACAATTTATTTAGAACTTGAGCTTTGAAGTCATATTAAGCTTAAAAAATTAGTTATATTCGAACATGGTTAGGGAAAGATTGAGAGGTTCATCTTACTTATACCTACATTGAGAGCAATGGCTGCACAGATTAATTATCTAAATTCTCACGGGATCATCCAATGAAAAATAATTTATGTGTTTTCCATTTCCCCCCTGTATTGGGTTTCTGTATCTAGCAAATTTTTCTCATATTTGTTCTTTTCGCACAGTTAATTTAATTTCATTTCTGTGGGGCTGTCTCTAACCTTACAGATTAAAAAAAAAAACTTAAAAAATTATACAATTATAAAACAGCTTTGATTTTTTTTAAACTCTTATTTGTAACTTTAACGTAAAAAGAATTTTAAATTAAAATAAAGCTGGGCCAAAAGACTCTTAATATGAGCCCCATTTTTAATAATGCTTTATCTCAGTTTTTATTAACTTATTTTAAATTTCCTCACTCATCTAAGAGGAGAGACGTCTAGGGTTCTATTCCCATTTCCCAAAAATCTCAAGATAAGTGAATTTTTTTATTAACTATGTCTAAAAAAATAGTAACTACAGGCAAAGTAATAAATTATCCATATTGCATAACCCAGTCAAAATTAAAAGAATAATTCAACAAGGAATAGGATTCTCTGATAACTAGACCATCATGTTGAAAAGAGATAGATAAACTTTACCCAATAACTATGTTAAAAATAGAGAAACAAAATGAGGAATATTATTTTTATAAGTTTTTTATTTACAAACTCTTATAAACTATATTATATCTTAGCGGTAAGATTTCACTCAAAAAATATCGCAACAGTGAGACATAATATAATTTATAAATTTATAAAAAAAATGTATCAATATAATCCTCCTTAAATAAAATTTACCCAATAACTGATAATCATCCATTTAAGGGGTTGTACTTCTAATATGTTGGCCCACGGCTAAGAGACGTTATTTTAATCAGTTTTATGTCCAAATTTTACAAACTCTTTGAGCCCAAGTGTTGTCCAACTCTTCCTAAAAAAGTTAAAGACCCAATTATATAACCCAAAAGTCAAGTCAATGTCATTCAGCCCCATTTGCCGTAAAATATTCTCAAACTAAACCCTTTCTAAATAGGGATATATTTTCTCATGTTATAGAAAGAAATTATCTCATGTTGTAGAAATAAAGTTGCAAGTGGAATCCCTAGGTAAGAAGAGAAAAAAAAAATTGGTGGGACCCAACCCCTTTTTATATGTGTAGAAAAGTTGTTTATCTTATATAAATGAGATAAACATAACCCATCTAAATATGTATCAAATTTATTATTAATCCTATAACATATGTTCAAGTCTAAGAGAAGGTATTCAATTTGGCTTGAGGTATAATAGAAAAGTTTTAGGGGGCGTTTGGTAGAGGAGAAATTTTTTTTTTTTATCCTAGAGTGTGGATTTTCAGAAATATGATAAAAACATTCAGTTTATGATAATATCCGAAAATTAAAATTTAGAAAAATTCAGTTTCGCGGGAATCCTAAAAAATGACGCGTACCAAATCATTTCAATATGGTAAAATCATTTCTACGGCCGCTTTACCTACAACAACGATAGATTATAATCATGATTCCCCACATTTAATATTTTTATACTTTGTATAGTTACGATTTCCCACATAATAGTTTTTAAATTTAAATAAAAACATTAATCTAATATAATTAATATTTATAATCAATTCAAAATCAAACATTAAAACTCCAAGTTGCTCAGAGTGAGAGAAGACCATCACACAGCCACAAATGATGGAACGAGTTAGGAAATTCTCAACACTCCGAATCATTCGGAGAACCTGCCTAAAAATGTAATTAATGACATAGAATCCAAAAATAAAAAAGCGCAAAAGGGTGTTGTTTGCAACCACGATATGAAAAACTTAGTTAATTCCAATAAATTCTTATATAAATGTGATTCACTTATATAAATGTTTATCATAATAATTTCTTATTTTGAATACTTATGCCCTGTCAATACCAATAAGATTGATTTAAAAAATTAATTTATTTCACTTATTATTCTTCCTTAATTTTAATTAAAGGGTCTTCTTATTTTAATCCTCTTACATCTTAAATCCTAGATTTGTACTTAGTTTTTAATTATTTTAACGAATAAGCTAACCCGGCTTAACCTACTTAAAGTCAACCCGTGACGGCCTGGGCCACGTTAGCCCATTATCCAACTCTAGCAATGTCATTCAAACTAATGTTTCACATTTATTAGTGTGGTCTTCGATAATTATTTTGATACCTTCATTCATTAATATCAATATTTTCCAATAGCTTTCAAATATTATTGACTATTAATTATATGTAAGAAAAAATTAAATATTTATTTTCAAACCAACTTGTGATAAACATTTTCTCAACTCAATTCAAATAAATAGATCACTCAATATTAATTCCGGCGACCTTTAATTTTGTATTATTTCAAACCAAGATTCATTAGAAGCTGAAAAGGGAAAAAAAAAAAAAAGTGAATAAGCAAACAAACCAGTCGAATTTTGACATGTTTGGATTCACGTTCATTCGAGATTCATTCAACCCGGGTATTACGTGTAAAGGAGAAACTGAATGAAATTTATATTTTCTTATTCACATAAAATAAATAAAAAAAGAGTTGATTTTTCTTAGCCTAGATACGTACACGCATGCATACAGAATCTGAGAGCACAGCACAACCACAACCGAAGAAGAAGATTCAAGTGGGGTCCACACCCTACAACATAACTGTCACCACCAACACACCCAACGTTAAAGCTGCTATCTCCTTTCTAGTACCAAAAAAACAAAGGAAAAAAAAAAAAAAAACGGAAATGAAGAATCTTTGTGGCAATTTGGATGCTAAAGCTGCAATTCCAGTTAAACTTGGAAAACCAAGTTCAGTAGTTTTGTTTCCTCGTAGGTCACGGTTCCCAACACGAGCATGCCACAGGAAGGTGTCGGTGTCGGTGTCGGTTGAGGAGGCCAAGTTGAAGGTGCAGCAGTGTGGTAGGCAAGGAGGGTGGATTGAATCTGCTTCAAAAAGTGCTTTTGGATTTGGCGTTTCGGCTTCTTTCTTCTTCTCTGTTTTCTGCCACTCGCCGCCGGCTCTCGCCGAGTCCCTCACCGTCGCTTTTCCTGTTTCACGGGCACCGGAGGTCATCTCTCCTCCCTCTCATTTGATTTTAGGAGAAAATATTTGTATATTTTTTATGGGTTTTATAATTCTCATGTAATATGAGAATTACAATTTTCCTACACACCCCTTTGATTTCTCTCAATTTTTTCTGTCATGGCACTGACTCTATTTTAAGGATAAGTACCACATATTTTTTATCTTACAATATAAAATTTCAATTCTTCTTTAATAAAACCCATTTTTTATTATTTCAAATGAAACTATCTGTTTTGATGAATTTTTATCTTTTCTCTCCTCTCAAAATAGTAATACTCTTGATTTGGCGAATGAGAGAGAATTAAAAAATAAACAAATATGCACTAAAATATGTTATTTAAAGTTATTTCATTTAAAATGATAATTTTTTTTTGTTAATTTTATTATTATTATTTTATTACACTTTTGGTCTCATTAGTTTAAAATAGTTTCACTAAAGTTTATCTTGTATCGTCCAAAATTTTAAATTTGTGCAAAATTCAAATGCCCGTGTCAGAGTACTATTACTTGGATAAATTTATACTATTCCAGTAATACATACCTTATAACACATTTACTAGCATCATTTGTACAAAAATAAAGAAATAATTTATTGGCATCATACATAAAGAAGGTGCCGAGAAAATGAGTATAAATACAATTGAGTCTACATGTTGGAGGGCTAAAAATTTATCCATCTTTGTTAGCTTGATGGGTTATTACTATTTTTTTTTTACTAGCTAGTAGTTGGTTGGTTTTAATGAATTTCAAACATTTATTATGAAACTAACAACTAATAAATCTTTTACAACACATCGTGGAACTTATCCTTATGACTATAGTTACTCCCAGTTTGTTACTTGATACACATAAGCAAATTCAACTATCTTAGTCGTAGCAAACAATTATCTCACTTAAAAGCTCAAGTTAATTATTGATCAACTTTTAATGATTTTATATTATATCTTTGTAACATAGGTCTTTGGCCTTGAAGCCTGGATATCACACAGGCTCATTCTTTGGTTCTACCATGTGCTAACTTAATTCTATTAAAAAAATGAAAGTAACATGCAATAGTTTTATATTATATTTCTCTAACTTATATTTCTTCCACCAAAGAGAATATCACTCACGTAAAATTAGTACACCGTTAACAAAAATGATTTCGCCACATCAAATTGAATCTCGATACTTAATTGAATCACTTAAAACTTTTCAGTTATTCCCTTATCATACACGGCATTGCACTTTTCAGTTTCTAGATGAAAAGCCTATGAAATTTGCTTTGTAACTCCAAGGTACTGTATTTCAGTGCTACTTTGTTGAAGACTTGGCAAATACACCTACTCCCTTGGATTTTCCTTGCACCCCACTACGTCAGCCATGATGCTGAACAGAAATCTGAACACTTGTTTAAGGGTTTTATAATTCTCATGTTGAAATCTCATGTTGTAGAGATAAAAGCACGTGGGATCCATGTGTTAGAAAAAATTATATGTGGGACCCATATCAGCACGAAAATCGAATGGTGTGTAGGAAAAATGTAATTCTCGTGTTGAATGAGAATTATAAAATCCTTTGTTTAAAGCAAAATAGTAGAGAGCTTTAAACAATCTAACTGTGATAGTACTAGAATTTTGATTGTTCTTAACCTTGACATGAACCGTGCTGAGTGGAAAAAGACTTGTTTGCTAGGTAAATGCAGTTCAAAGAACTCTTGTGGAAGCATGGGGTTTGATTCGAGAAACATTTGTTGATCCTACATTTAATCATCAAGGTATTTCTGAATTCTGGTTTCTTATCTTATTCTGCCTTGAATTACTGACTGTGAAGATAGAATGCATTACACTAACATCTATTTGGTTTCTTCTTCTTCTTCTTTTATTTATTTTTTCTTTTTTTGCAATATAACAGATACCAACTAGATTATTTAACTTTTAAGATTAAGTTATTTTCTCGGCTTGTTCATAAACCTATGGAACCATACTTTAGGGCCTAAACTTTTTCTTGATGATTAGATCCACCTAGTATTAATGTTTGCATGGATCAATAATACAATGTATATTTTTACTTGTAGATTGGGATTTGAAGTTGCAGCAAACAATGGTAGAAATGTTTCCCCTGAACTCAGCTGATGCAGCATACACAAAAATCAGTGGAATGCTTTCTACCCTTGGTGATCCTTTCACTCGAATTATCAGTCCAAAGGTCTAACATTTTCTTTTTCTGCAAATCTCAGTCTTACTTTCTTGGTCAATAGAAAAAGTTGTAATTAGAGAGACTATCATAGATCCAATATATAGTAGTTTATGTTGGCTATTCTAGTGTGTTGCTTCCATATGAAATAGACTATTGAAATTGTACCATTGTTAGGTCAACAAGCCTTTTTTAAAATTAGATTTTGTGGTTTGGTTTAACAGTGATCCCTCCTTACAGGAATACCAAGGATTTAGAATTGGAAGTGATGGAAACTTACAGGGAGTGGGCCTCTTCATAAATGTTGAACCAAGAACGGGACATTTGGTCAGTGACTAACAAAGAATACTTCCTAAAATTTTCAGCGATCAACCACATTTAAATTTTATGCTGATTGTTTTGAGGGCATTTGTGTAAAGAACCTTGTGATACACCACTCAAACGCTAGCTCAAAGGGTGGGAGTGCTCAAGGCCTTATAAACTCCACATTAGTTGTTCATCCAACCAGGGCGTGTTGAGATATATAGTCCTACATTGGCTGGATGAACAACTAATGTGGGACTATATATCTCAACAATTTGATAATGCTTTTGATCCCCCCTCCCTTTTTAAAAATAATTGGTTTTATTTTCACATTTAAGATTTTTTGGCAGAAGGGCCGGCTTGCCTCAGCGGTAAGCTTGCTTGCCGTGGTGTGTTGTAACGCCCCGTCTGCAGCCGGTTAATTAACATTCATATGATAGTAAGCGCAGCATGCTCAACATAATTAATGCGAAAGCTAACTAAATAGATTTTATCTTTTTCCTTATGTATTGCAAACCTTTTTACTTCCATGGCCAAAATAAAACGGACAGCATTTCCTCTGTATTTTGGACTACTGGCGATAATTCCCACTATGATAATTTTCACCTGATTGATAGTTTAATATAATCCAGACATATAGCATATTACCTAGCCATCCATGGCATAGGCTATCTCAATATCACATTGTCTCAAAATGATGTTCATGATGTTACTTATATAATTACATCAAATAAACAAAAGAGATGCAATTAAATAAGTAACATAGACCTGAGCATGGATAACTAACAACATATACAAACTATCGACATGGCATAGACATCTCCTATGCTCTCAAAAAAAATACATGGCATGTACAACTCAAAATATGGTATGTCAGGTACAAATCTAAGTATCCACAAGACCCTGACAATCATGTCAAGTAATATCTCTCATCTGGCCTCTTGCCACGCGATGCCTCGGCACCATCAGCTCCTGTACCTGAAATGGTGATCCCCATAACACGGGGTGAGATAATATAATTACCTCAGTAAGCTGGGACCCCTGGAGGGCTCCTCCACCCCTAAGCTCACTTCTGGTATAAACACAGTATAAAAATCCATGCATGCATCAGAATATGTATGACAATGCAGTGTGCAATAATATAATCCTACTGGCCAGAGAATATAACAAGTATGTATTACGCAAGGAAACACCGTCTTGCAACATACCGTATGAGGAAACACCGTCTCATACTATGCATAAGGAAACACCGTCTTATGCCTCACACAAGGAAACACCGTCTTGTGTGGCACACAAACATACATACATATACATGCAACATATAGCAAGTCATATCCACATACCATATAAAAGTACCATCCTCCCTCGGAGTCTGGTGGAACAAATGGGGGATTAACCCCAAGGACCAAAAGCTTACCTGGCAAGCAATGTCCTCCAATAATTTTCGTGTCCACGGAGTCACGATCTTTTACAAAGTCACAACCTAGTTCCAAGATGTGAATACAATCAGTATTCCTATATACCAGTCTACCACGTTAAATTTCCAAGACTACACATACAAGAAACCTATACTTGATTTTTAGTCCAATTTATCAAAGTGTCCTAAACGGCCATTTCATAATTTTTCTTTTTTCGGGAACCAATACCAAGCATATTTAACAAAGACACTCACCTACAAATCACCCTTCAACTACTCATACCATTTAATCCCAATTTATACAACCCTATATCATGCATTTTTTTACAAAAACACAAGAGGGGAGTTAGGGCATTTACCTTAGAAGCTTTAAATCACTAAAAGAAAGACAACCCAAGCTTCCAACAAGGTCACAACCCTTCCTCAAGCCTTAGATCCGAAAATGGCAGCCATGGGTTCTTCAAAATATGCTTCCCTCTCATTCAAATGTAGCTACCAAGTTGAGGGGATGAGGAAGAGGAAGGAGAACAAGATGGAGAGAAGGAATGAAAATGGTTTCTTTTGATTTCCTTGAGGATTTGGTTGGAATAATGGAAGAAGAAGAAAGAAAGAAAAAAAAAAACTTCCTTCGTTGAGAAACAGAGAACGTCGACGGGGAGAAGGAAAATAAGAAGGAATTGGGTTCTTTTCCTTTTAAGTAAGTTTAAATAATTCAAGTGGGTATAAGTTTATCTATCTCACTCACTAAACTCTCATTCCAACATTGCACACTAGTCCAGAATACTTTTAAGGTAATATTTATAATTTTACTTTTCACTTTAGGGTAACTTTATTTATTTCTACCACTTAACTGTCATTTTAACTCTTTTTTCACCCAAGGTGACTTTATTTATTTTTCTTTTACTTTCCTTATAATTATTCCTCAATTTCATGATTAAAATTATTACTTCATAATTAAATCCAACACTACATGTGAGGGTCATTATATGTGTCAGGTCGCGGGTTCGAATCAGTCTCTCTACAAAAAGCAGGGGAAAGACTGCCTAGAGTATTCCCTTTCCCAGACACTCACGAAGTGGGTATTTGAACTGGGTCGGCCCTTCGATTTAAGATTTTTGGCAGTGGCTAGAACTAGGTATAGGTCATGGAACCATGCATGTCTTGGCTTCATGATTTGCTCAATATCACCTGATAATGAACCTGTATTGATTTTTTTTCAAATTATGATTTATTTTTTTTTAATTGAATTGAAATCACAGGTTGTTTTGTCATGCATAGAAGGCAGTCCAGCTGCTCGTGCTGGTATACATCAAGGAGATGAACTGGTTGAGATAAATGGTTAGACCAAGTATCTGATTCTTTTCTTGTTTATGAAGCTATTCAGATCTACTTTTCTCTAATTATTCTAAAATAGTCTATTTGAAAACAGAACTGCAGAATCTTTAGAATTTGAGAACAGGAGAAATTGTTTTTGCTTAATCATAGAAAACCATTATTATCACTTGTGCAAAGATACCAGAGTTTGCATCCTTAATACTGATTTTGGTTGAATTGGTGTAGAAAAGAGTCATAGCTAATGCCCCATCTTGCTCGGGGCATAATGTAATTTCATCCTGTTTCTCTTTCTTAATCCCTCTGAAAAAATTTCTGTTGTAGGTGTTTCACAAATTTATGCTGGTGTCTGTCAATTTTCATTGGGAGTTAAAGATTTTGTTTCTGAAGTAAAAACAAGTGATTTTCTTTTGTTTGAAAACATTTTGATTCTGCAGGTGAAAGGCTTGATGGCATTGATAGTGAAGGTGCAGCACAGAGGCTTAGAGGGAATGCTGGAACAATTGTTACAGTGAAGGTTATTATCATAGTTCCATTTATTGAGTTATGCCTCAGACAAGTTTTCTTGGATTACCTTTACCTTTGAAACGTTGATTTCTTTTATAGGATATAGTTCAATTTTCAACCTTCATTTTTTCCCCCAGTGGATAGGATTCATTTTAATCCTATTCATTTGGAAAAAGGACACTAGTATATGAAAGAAGGTTCTTTAGAAAACATTAGTAGCTTAATTCTTTCATTCCTTACTAGCCTTCTGGTGCATTCAAGTATCATGATAGAAACTAATTTTACAGACTTTTCTCCTCCAGGTCAAAGACTCTGGGAAAATCTCTTATATCCGAGAGGTAATTTTGACATGTGATTGATTATGATTCATGAAATGTTAACTTATCTCTTCTATTTTAGTTTATGATCTTATGTTATAATAAGCATTATCTGACAAACTTTTTGCCCTTTTATCTGAACTTCGAAACTCAAAATATTTTATTGCTAATCGAATAATATACTTGAAGGTCAAACTTCCAAGGGAGTATATCAAGCTCTCTCCAATATCCAAAGCCATCATCCCTCATAGATCCCCAGATGGTGAGCTGACAAAAACTGGTTATGTGAAATTGTCAGCATTCTCTCAGGTGAACAAAGAATCAGCAATAAAAAACATTGCAATTCTGTTTAAATTATCAACCATTTTGGTCTCAAACTGCTGTTCATACAATCTATATATAAACTCTTCATGTTCCATATTGACAGACTGCTGCTGAAGACATGAAGAATGCTATTCAAGAAATGGAAAATCAAGGAGTACACTCATATATTCTTGATCTACGGAACAATCCTGTAATTTACTTCATTCACTGAAAATTTCTTATGTAGTGTTCCCTGGTCTCTTGATTAAAGTAACTTAAAGCATTTTCATTCTTTTTTATGTAATTTTGTTTCAGGGTGGTTTGGTAAAAGCTGGCCTTGATGTTGCCCAGATGTGGTTAGATGGAGATGAGACTCTAGTGAACACAGTTGATAGAAACGGGAACATGTTACCAATTAATATGATCGATGGACATGCTATAACACATGATCCACTTGTGGTTATTGTGAGTACTAAATCTAGTTGCCTAATGACATTAACTTTGCCCTTTAGTAATACAATCTTTGAGTGAGCGACAAAATAATAACTGTAGTATCTCATGTTACATTTGCATCAACATCAACATCAATATCACCTTTATCCCAAATTAATTGGGGTCGGTGGTAGATGAACCCACATGAAAAATTACATTTCTTTTTGAATAAATTCAAAGATATCCTCCGGCCGTAACCGAAGACCAATCCCCATCGAGCACTATCGGACCCTTTCGGGGGCGATTCTTCCAAATCCTTTTTTTCCATTTGCAGGTCTCGAACTCGAGACTTCTAGTTAAGGGGCACAGGCTCCTTACCACCTGTGCCAAAGGAGTTTGGTTATATAGGTTCATCACATAAAAATATAGTTGTTTTTCACGGCCGGTTCGCAACACCTGACACCAACCCTCCTCCTTTATCCTGGCTTGGGACAGGCCATGCATGCAAGCACGCATGGGTGGAGTTTCATGTTACATTTGCATATAAATATTAAAATGGCTATTGTTTTTCTTGTATTGTGTCATACTGAATTGTATTTCCGGGTATGTTCGTGTTATAGAAAACAAACACCGAAAGGTTCTGAAAATGCAGAGTGTAAAGAATCATCTCAACCCAAAACCTTAAAGTATTGGGTGAGAGTCTTTTTAATGATTTATATTATATTCTCTAACACACACCCTCACGCAAGAGCCCTTTGGGCTTGAAGTGTGGATATTGCACAGACCCAATTCTTGGTTTTATCTTTTGTGCTTTTATTTTAATTCCACTAGAAAGTTGGGGGCACTGAGGATCGAGACCTTGTGGTCACTTAAGCTTTGATACTATGTAAAGAACCATCTCAACCCAAAACCTTGAGGTATTGGGTGAGAGTCTTTTTAATGATTTATATTATATTCTCTGACACAGTTATTTATTTATTTATTTATTTTAATTTACCTTGCATAGGAAAGTGACAATATTGTCATTCTGTTTCTCTTGCATTTTATTGCTTCTACGGCATATAATCATGTTGTATTGCTGGTCAGTCTGTTCCTAGAATCAGAGCTAACCTGTTATGAAGCCAATTAACATCCAATTTCACTCCTTAAATGCAATTCATGTATGTTTCCAAGGACTATGCTTTCTTGTTAGCTAGGACGGGAGTATATATTCCTTTACTAAAATAGGGGAAAATGAGATGGCATTAAACTATAAGGAGATGAGTGGAATAAGTAAAGTTAAACGGGTTGTATTTTTTCAGTTTTAGCAAATTATGTACTAAGTCTTTAGTTCTTCGGGAGCTCTGAAGATATTTTCATTAGCAAGATTCATAATCAACAATGTAGAACTTTTATGTTTTATTTCTAAACATAAGCCTGCCACATCTTGGTTTTCCATAAGCATTAAAATGACATTTGCTGACAATGCAAGCTTATTGCTTTACAATTTTTGTAACCTTAACAGGTCAATGAGGGAAGTGCAAGTGCCAGCGAGATTTTAGCTGGGGCATTACGTGATAATGGTCGAGCTATTTTGGTGGGGCACAAAACATTTGGTAAAGGAAAAATTCAGGTACCATTATTATTCGTCTTTTTTTTTTGGTAGAAAGTACCATTATTCTTTTTTGTTATGTAATCAGCATACTAGGATGTTTTTAAGTATTTAAATCTTGTTATTAAACGAGATTTCCATATTGCAAAGCACGAAACAAGAGGTATTGTTATATATATATATGATCAGGTGGATAAATTACTCCGAATCTCTTATAAGAGTGTTTTCGGTTGCAAATGCATGTATCAAGCATATGGTCAGCGCAAATATATACGTTGATTTTGAATGATGTTGCAGATCTATGACCAACATTAACCCTGCATTCTTTAAAATAATTTGGTGAGCAGTGACAAAATGGCAATTTTTCCCTTTTTGTTATGTAATGAGCATACTAGGATGTTTTTAAGTATTTAAATCTTGTTATTAAACGAGATTTCCATATTGCAAAGCACGAAACAAGAGGTATTGTTATATATATATGAGGTGGATAAATTACTCCGAATCTCATATAAGAGTGTTTTCGGTTGCAAATGCATGTATCAAGCATATGGTCGGCGCAAATATATACGTTGATTTTGAACGATGTTGCAGATCTATGACCAACATTAACCCTGCATTCTTTAAAATAATTCATAGTCAAAAATCATTTTGATGGTTAGTCATCAAAAGGGGCCATTGTAAATGATGTTTTTCCATCAAAGTCAGTTTCAAAGTAAACATTAAATTTAGTTCCAAGCCTTCTTTCCATTTTTATCATCATATCTTGGTTAATCGGGTGATGTATCATTCTCATTGCAGAGTGTCACTGAGCTTCATGATGGTTCAGCCCTCTTTGTTACAGTAGCAAAATATCTATCACCAGCCCTTCATGACATAGATCAGGTTGGGATAACACCAGATGTGCAATGCACAACAGAAATGCTTAATTCACCTAAGGAGCTTTCAACCAAAGATAAGACCTCAGTCTCATCTCTGGAAGCAGATTCTTGTATTATGGTAGCAGAACACGAGTTGGATATGGAGGAGTCCAAGGGAACTGCTTCTTGAACATTGCACTGTTTTTATTCCATTTTCTTTTCAATGTTACCAGTTGAAAGGAACGTTATCTGAGTTCTTCTGTGTCAGCCAATACATCAATTTGTACAATGTATCATTGTGATCACTAGTTATCATTTGTACACAAAATAGAGAAACCGATTGTATATATCATTCAATAGTATAATAGAAAGTTTACTTCCAAGTTGAAGGACAATAACTTACCCAGTTATTGTACTTTAAATGTCATATTTTTGGACAAAGTTGGATTATACTTCAAAGCAGCACGCAGCAATGAAGAGGAACAGTGACCAAAGTGCCACCGTTGGCAAAAAAAATTACCAAACTGCCACGCCAACAGTAAATTTTGGCAAAATGTCACGTGGCATATTTCGCTACACTGTGTAGCGAATTATTTGTACACATAATTCACTACACAGTGTAGCGAAATATGTCACGTGGCATTTTGGCAAAATTTACCGTTTGCGTGGTAGTCTGATAAATTTTTTTGCCAACGGTGGCAAAATGGTCACTGTTCCCAATGAAGAAGATAGTCACTTTTGAAGAATTTAATAATGTGAAACAACAAAATTCATCAAATACTAGGAATTCAACAATTACATATCATCTCACACCAATAGCTCAGACCAACTTACATACTATTGCTCATCATAAAGCTAATCTTACAAAATCTCAAAAGACACAGTACCTTATTCAACAAGCAAGCATAAAATAAGTAAAGAAAAAGAACCCTTTAAAATTTATAATAAGCAAGCTTATCGATTTTAACCCACAAAATAAAGTAACATTACCCCCAGCAATGACAAATTTCAAACCTCCAAATATCAAGTATTCAAATTCACTGCAACATGAATGCCACAACAGAAGCAAACACAGAAGAACACAAGACCACCCTAGAAACTGGCAAAGCAAACCCAGCTCCAGCCTCCAACTGAGCAGTGGGAGCAATCTCTGATTCCTTTGCCACAATGCTGGTCACATAAAAAGAGCTCACAAGCATCACTGCCATCAACATTTTAGCAGTGAAGCTACCAAATGGTGCCATGTTCACAAAATATCTTTATGTTACTGTAATGAAATTGTCAAAAAGACTGAAGAGAATTATATTGGTTGACAACTAAATTGTTCAATGAAAGAGCCAAGAGTTGAACTTTATATAGGAATTAAGAAAACTTGATGGGGGCACGTCAAAAGGTTGGTAAAATGGCACATGAAACATTAACCATTTTTAATGTTACTATTACTTTTTGGTTACGGCTATTAAGACCCCACAAGACCAATCAAGGTTAGTCGGTGCAGGGTGGAATAGCATCCTCAAAGAGTCCCTTACGTTACATTTATATAGGAACAATCAGGTATCTACATTTAGCTATACCTTACTTTCCAATATGGTTTGGATCACTGACACGTTTGCACGTTACAATTTTTTTTTATGGTTACCATTAATTATTAATATTGTCTTATTAAAAACAAGCTATTGATATAGTTGGTTAATTTCTAAGAGAGATTTTTTTTTTGGTATAACTCGGAGTACCTCATTCAATCCTCCAGTCACATTGCCTTCGGGGTACGGCCCTGTAGGCTAAAATTTTTCCAAGAATTTGCTTGAGGCAGGGTTTGAACCCCTGACTCAAGCAAACCCTTGGGAGCTCAGTTGCCAACTGAGCTATCCTTGTGGGTTTTTCTAAGAGAGATTTATCATATTATAAAATGTGATCATTTTTTATTTTATTTTTTTATTTTTTTGGATGTGCATCTATTACAGGTAGAATGTAGGCCATTGCTACATAACTCATAACGAATGGGAGTGTTATTATGCAATAACACTCTTACCATTATTACTATAAATATATCAAAAGGATGCCCTATAACTGCCCTATCTTAGAAGTAGTGATGGAAGATCTTGTATTTTCTTGTTCATCCACTCATCACTAAAAACATGTATGTACTTTCATCATTGGTATTCTAAAATTCATATAATTTATGGATTTATATTTATGATTCTTACATTGGATTATTAAACTCTTTTGTTGCAGTAGTTGTTGGTTATTGGAAGAAAGAAAAAAATGTGAAATTAAATGTGAAAGGGATTAATTGGCATGATATTTTTTTCTTAATACATTGCAACTGGTGATAACTCTCTTTCAGTCCAGCTGAAGCACCATTGACATAACAACGGTTCTGAGCGTTTTAGAAAGGCTAGAATCTAGAACTTCAGTTTCATTTGGCAATTAAGGAAGATAGATGAAATTGTAAGGCATAATAGTTTTTTTTTTTTAACTTGTCAATAAAACCTATAGCTATTTAGAGATGTAACATCAACAAGCACATGAATCAACTAGTAATAGATTGTTTCAGCTTAACCAGTGGTTTGGAGTTCGTTTCCCTGAACGCAACTAGCTTAAAATTTGATAGAGAGTTTTGTCGTCTATATAGTCTACTCCACTCGAATCAGATTAGTCGAAGAATAATTTATAAACCGATGGATAATATAATAAGAAATATAAAAATGATATAATTTAAACTGGACCATTTTGAATTGTTTGTCACAATCAATGATAAATCCATTTAAATTTAGTCTGGTGCCAAGTAAATTCAACTGTTTATTGGAGGCAATTTGTCTTGTAAATTGCATACACAAATAGAGTAATCAAAAAGTGACAACATTTTGAAGTATTTTTTTGCCCCTCAAGTTACTAAGTTGAAGTTATAATTGTTAGAAATCGACAATCACACACAAATCGAAAAATAAAAGAGAAAAAGAAGAGAGAATTTGACACGATGATTTACCTGATTCACCAAATGCAAGCTATGTACAGCTTATCTGTGCTATATTCATTTCACTGTCACACATTACAAATCACTCGGTTTACAAGGAGCATATAAATAGGATTAGAAAATCCTAACAGCAGCTATTCATGGGCCCAGCCCAAACTACTAAGAAAAAGAAAATGTTACAATAATTCGAAAGCCCACAACAGTACCTAACCTGTATACGACGCTCACCTAGGAGCAGGACCCTAGTTGTCTTTCTGTTGACCCCGACAACAAGGGCCCTCATCATCATGCGAAGTATGAGCCATACCCAACATTCTCCCACTTGGTGAATCCTTCGCATGTTTCTTCAATCCCAATGCAGTTGTACACCATTCAAACTTCTCTGAAGTCACTGCCTTGGTCAGAAAATCAGCACTGTTGACCTTTGTCAACCTTATCTAGCAATACAACTTTGTCTTCAATCTTCTCTCTGATGAAATGGTATTGTATGCCGTTATGCTTGGTCTTCGCATGAAAACCTGGGTTCTTAGCCAAGAAAATGGCGCTCTGACTGTCACATCCAACAATCATCTCTCCTTGTGCAAAGCCAAGCTCTTTGCACAACCTCCGCAACCAAATAGCTTCCTTGATAGCATGTGTCAAGGCCATGTACTCAGCCTCTGTAGTAGATAAAGCAACAGTGCTTTGCCTCTTACTCATCCAACTGATAGCTCCGTAGAATGAGGAAACAACATATCCACTTGTAGACCTTTTACTATCAATGTCACCTCCTCAATTAGCATCCACAAAGCATCTCAGCTCTAATAATGTATGTCCCCTTTAGCCCTTCACACCTTCATAGCATAACCCAAGGTCAGACATACCACAAAGATAACGGAACACACATTTCACTGACGTCCAATGCTCCTTTCCTGGCTTGGACATATACCTGCTCAATACTTCCACTGCTTGAGCAATATCAGGCCAAGTACAAAATCATAGCATACATCAGACTTTCAACTTCACTAGCATAAGGAACTGACGCCATCTCCTCTTCTTCTTCTTCAGTCCTGGGATACCGGTTAGCCAATAACTTAGAACCAGTAGACATGGGAGTCAACATAGGTTTGCAGTCAGTCATCTTGGATTTTCTCAGAACATCCTCCATATGCTTTCGCTGACTTAACCATAGTCTTCATTTGTCACACTCCCTCTTAATCTGCATTCCCAAGATCACATTTGCAGCGCCTAGATCTTTCATTTCAAATTGCTTTGCCAACACTCCTTTGACAGTACTAATCATCTTCAAACTGTTTAGAACGAGTAACATGTTGTCAACATAAAGTTAGAATAACAAAGTCATCTTCTAATCTTTTCACACAAACACAATAATCAGCATCACAACGGTCAAAGCCAAGCTTCACCACATAAGTGTTGAACTTCATGTACCACATCTTGGAGACTGTTTCAGGCTATACATAGGTTTATTTAGCTTGCAAACTAGCTCCTCTATATTATTAGCCCCTCTGGTTGCTTCATGAAAATAACCTCCTCCAAATCACCATGAAGAAAATTTGTCTTCACACCCAGCTGCTCCACCTCTAGGTCATATGCAGCTGCTGCAGACAAAACCAGCCTTATGGAATTTCGCTTTTGCAACAGGTGAAAATACCTCACCATAATCAACCTCTTCTGTCTGTGAATATCCTTTTGCAACCAACCGAGCCTTGTAGCGCTCAATCTCCCCATTGGCACCAACCTTCTTCTTGAATACCCACTTCCAACCAAATGCTTTTCGGTCTGCAGGTTGATTCACCAAACTCTAAGTTTAATTTTTCATCAGAGACTTAATCTCTTCTTTCATAGCTTCCTCCCACTGTTTGGCATCCTCCGAGCTCCTAGCTTATTTTACAGTGCTCGGATCATCACCTATATCTGAGTAGGGTTTTGTGCACATTTTCTATTTATATAAGTATACCCACTAATTATAATGACCCTGTTACGAACCTTGAGGTCACCACCCCAAAAGCTAGCTCAAAGGGTGGGAGTGCTCAAAGCTTTATAAACCCCACATTAGTTGTATTGGCAACCAATGTGGGACTTGTAACATTGCCACCCCCATTAAGGGCCGACGTCCACGGCGGCTTTCACTCTATCGACACTGACCCGACGGTAGCCCTTTCCCCCTTTGGGGCGGCTTCACTCACCTATCAGTATTCAGTGCCGAAAGACACCTTAATCCAGCCTATAGGTAGCCCTTTCCGTAACCTCAACTCTCAATGAAAGCACCAATTGTTACGGACCTTGAGGTCACCACCCCAAAAGCTAGCTCAAAGGGTGGGAGTGCTCAAGGCTTTATAAACCCCACATTAGTTGTATAGGCAACCAATGTGGGACTTGTAACAGACCCCAATTGGTAAATCTTAATTAGAGATTTAATTTAAGGATTTAAATGCCATAATTAGATTCAGTGAGAAATTCCGAGTATTCTGACTGTAATCATGACTATGTTATGAGCAGTGCGTTCTGCCGGAAAATTCGCAGTCTTGCGAATTAACCGGTAGAGCTTAAATGAGCAAAATGATTTTAGAGACATAATTTGATAATTCTGACGACAAATATGAGCTCAGAATGAAAAACTGTATAGTCTGGCACTTTTCGTGAAAATCTCGTGAATAGTGTTTTTACCGGATATTTTGTACTGCTGTTAAGCGACCGGTAGAGTCCAGAAACAAATAATTGAGGAAATAAGAATAAGAAAGTCCAATATATGCCAAGCAAGTCAATATAGGCTCAAGAAAATAATAAGTTTATAATTTTTAAGTTTCATAAATAAACAAAGTACAATTAGTGGTTCACAGTGCATTTCGTCAAAAACGGTGCAGAAACCATACTATAAATCTTGAATATTGTTCCTTAGGAAATAAAAATTAATATAAATGATGTTAAAAAAAAATAAAAATATGTTCATAGCGTTAAGTTAGTTTCGGGCTTGTTAAGTTAAAATACGTGATAGAAAAACATCCCGTTAAAAAGTCACATGTGAATAAAAGGCTAAGCCACTTAATGTCTCATTATCAAAAGCATTTCTCTCTCCCCTCATCCCTCCCAAGCCCGTGGCTGCAGCATGGAGAAGAAGGTCTAGGGTTCATTTCTTTCTTCCTTCCATTCTCACTCATTTGGCCATCAAAAAGCATGATTCCACACATGTAAATCATAGGAAAAAGTCCAATGAATCCATCTCACCTATTAGTTTGAGCTATCATTGCTTGTGTGAGGAGATATTTCCTTCCCCTTTTGTGTGGCACTATTCATCAAGAAGGTAAAATGGAGCTTTTGATGGTGATTCTCTTGGTGAAGGTCTTCTAGGCTTTGGGTGGTTGCTTTAAGGTAACAAAACTCCAACCCTATGACTTTAGTCTTTTGATTTATGTTGTGAAAAATTGTGAGCATATTTTGAGTGGAAAATAAAGTAGTTCACCACTTGGATTGATGATGGATTATGAAGGTGTGTTATATAAGAACGGAAATAAGTATTTGTATATGTTTAAAATAAAATAAAAAATCCATGGTGTGGGCTCCCTTGTGATTCGCCCTTCATAAGGTTATGAGGGAATGATGTATAAAATTTTAATCGAAGTAGTTGGAAGGCTTCATGTGTTGAAATAAGTGGAAAATTGATGAATGAGTAAGAATACAAAGTAAGAAAAAATATTAGGGTGTCATGCCTTTAGGCTAGGCCATAAGGTGCCATTGAGGGATTTTGTCCAAAATTTAATTGGACAATATATATATATATGCATGTTGTTGCAAGTTGCAAAATTAAGGAAAAGAAATGGAATGAAAAAGAAAGAGCACCCTTGGCCTTCCTTTAAGGATTTCGGCCTTATAGGGTAAAGATAAGGAGGATTAGACTATGTGCTATTTTATTAAAGTGTTGAGTTTTCAATTTATGAAATTAATAAGAATATGTAATGAAATGGTCTAGACTTGTATATTGGCATAGGATTGGCAAAAATGTAAAGAAAAGAAAATTAAGCGATAAAATGTGTGCCTTTTGGAAATTCTAGGAATGATAGCATTTATTGATTTGTATTTGTGGATTCTTGCTCTAGGTGTACCTAGAGACTAAAAAGGATCGGAATCTTTTGAAGAAATATAAGTAACTTGAGACACAAGTAAGCAGATTGATAAAGCTTCAAGAGTTAAGCTCTATGTTTAAGGAGTCTTTTCCTACTTGAGTGCTCCACCATAGTTAGTAGACTATGGTTGGACTATATGATTGTGTATACACTCTGTATAGGTGCATTCATATAGAGATATTTGATGATATTATATGATATGACATGATATGATATGATATGATAAGACTGGTTCTGATATGATTTCTGTATTGACTTTTAGTACACGGATGTCTTCTTGGGTTTTGCCTGAGATTGACAGTGTACACCTCTGAGTTACTCTATTTCCGTTTGGGGCCATCCCTTGGAAATGACGGTGCACGTCTCTGTTATGATATGATTATATGTTCTGTTCAGTTATGATATCTGCTATATGTTGTATCTGTATACTCTGTATCTGACTTCATGCAGGAGTGAGCCGGGGGTATGGAGAATTCTCTATAAACCTGGAGCTTACTGGGATTTGTAATCTCACCCTTCTTTGGGGCAATATTTTTAGGTGTACAGACTTCCGGTGAGCCTTCCTTAGGCAGGGACGCGACACGTAGATGAGACTTTTGTCGTTCTGGATTTTTGGGTAGCAGTAGGCTACTATTTTTTTGGAGTGTATTTATATAGTTACATTTCTGCCATTTTGAGGATCTGGATGTTTGATCCTTTATTTTGTATATGGCCTGTATATGTCTTGTACATGTCCTTCAGTTTGATGCATGTACATCTTTGTATTCAGGCATGTGGATATGATTATGTAGAACTCGGTTATAATTATGTCTTGGATTGCATGACTGGTGCTTCTGGATATGCATATTGTATAAACTGTCTATCAGGAACTCTTATAAGTGGGATTGGGAAATCCCCGGTTGTCCGATTTACAGAGGTTACTCTGCCTGATTTTCGTTAACGCCTTATGAACATTAAAAGAGAAAAAGAAAAAGTTAGCTCGTATTTTCGTCAATTAAGTTTTCCGCTGTTTCTGTTTTTATCATATGTATGTTAATGAACCGGCTCGAGACGAGGATGTTACACTAATCACCAATATTAGTTTTAATAACTCTACTAATTATTTTTCTTTTAAACTATATGTTCTTAACCTAGACATTTTTCTAGAAATTATCATATTAATTTTTCGAGACAGTTTGCCGGTACGCACTTTCTATTACGAAATAGCTGATATTAGTTCTGACATCACTGATTATTATTTTCATCTCAAATTTGATATCTTTAACCTAGATATTTTTCTAGGAATATTCATATTTTTATTTCGATTTTTCGATTTACTTCGCCAATGTCCATTTATACCATGAAATACTGGGTGTTTGCACTTTCCTTCTGCAAGGTGACTTAGTATAATTTTTAGCAGTGCAGGTTCTTACAATAAAACTAATATAATTGAAAAAGAAATACAAACAACGAAATATAAATTTTAATTTCATTTTTGATTATATTACAAAAATTCGTTGTGATGGATATTAAAGATGAATATTCAATATAATTTTTTTATTTATCATTTTTTTGTGAAATTTTATTTATCATTTTTATTATTACACTAATGTGTCATAACATGTTAGTTTTGAATTTTAAAAGTCAAAGTAATTAAAAGGCTTACATGAAAAGAAATAAAAAAAATAATGATTGGAATTTTAATCTTATATTTTTTAAAAAAAGATTCCAAGAAATGTGTTATCATTTATATTAGATTAAAACAATTATGACTGAAGTTTTATTCTATTTTTTACTCTCTCATTCAAAAGAATTAGGCATAATATATATATATATATATATATATATATATATATATATATATATGTATGTATGTATGTATGTATGTATGTATGTATGTATGTATGTATGTATGTATGTATGTATGTATGTATGTATGTATGTATGTATGTATGTATGTATGTGTGTGTACATGTGTTTATATATGTATGTATGTATGTATGTATAGATGATTATTTTTTTTGGAAATAAGTATATAGATGATTATTTAATATGCATATGCGCGCTTATGAAAATGAGAGAAATAAGTATATAATAAGTACAATTGATATTTGAATTAATTTATTTAAATTCGAAAATGAGAATAATCAATATACTATTGTTAAAAAAAGGAGGTATTTTGTTATTTAAATTAAACGAAATCTGTTATAAATAAAATTTGAATTGAATTTGATTTTTTTTTTTAATTAGAATTAGAATGCATGAAAAAATATTAGAACAAGTGAAAGTCAAATGAAATTAAGTGAATTCATGGCAACTAAATTTTTTATTTTATTATTAGACACAAATAGTTACCCTTAATATAATATTCTTCATTATATTAATGTTAATATTTTTCCTTAATGTAATCTTAACACTTTAAAATAAAATTTCACACTTAGAAATTCAGATTTTCATTTTTATTAATAAAAAATTAAGATTCAGTGTTTTGTGCTTAAGTATTTTATTTTGTCAAATGCACCCCAAAAAGTAAAGGAGGTAAAAATAGAAAGATAAGAAAATAAATAAATAATATATCAATGACATAATCCAATATGTTATAAACAATTCGACTAAGGAAAATGAATTGAAAGTAAAGAAAAAAGGAATAAAAAAATCCAAATTTGTTGGGGGTATTTGAGGATGGTTTGTTAACATCTTTTTTTGTTGTTGCTGTTAAATAGGTTATCACAACTAAATGCATAGCAAGTGGTTAACAAAATTTTTGAGCCACAAATATATTAGGAGTCCTACACACTTGTCACACAAACTATTAACCAAACCCTAAAAGCTAGCAAAACCATCCATTCATAACCCTTTCAGAACCAAAAAAAGAAGGCATTTTGCCGAAAATAACTCAAGTCCTACCCTTTAAAGCCCCATGCAACACCTTCATATTGTCTCTCACCTGCAAGACAAAATAACATAATTCAAGCAACACAGTTTCTTCATCAAACGAAACTAACTAGCAGGTCTTTGTAATCTACATCATTCATTCATCATGGACATGAAGAAGGTTACTTGTGCTGTTCTCATTGTTGCTGCTTCCATGAGTGCAGCATTGGCTGCCACCGAGGTTCCGGCACCGGCACCCGGCCCTAGCAGTGGTGCCTCTGCCAACGTTGTTGGGTCCTTGGTTGGTGCCTCAGTGTTGTCTTTCTTTGCCTTGTTCCACTAAGCTAAGGAAAAATGTGACAGGGCAACAAGGAAGAAGGTTATATATATATATATATATGGAATAATGAGTGAAGACAATAAAAATGTGAATTGATATGTATTATTTGCACAGTTCATAATGCAATGTTAATTTATTCTTATAGTAATTTTAATCTACAAATATTTTCCTTTCATCTTGAGTATAGTTTATTAGAATTGAATATCCACACAGATGCAAGAGACAATCATACTTGTGTCTCTTGCATTTGTGTGAATATTCAATTCTAACATAGTTCAGTATAAATAAATAAATAATTTTTATTTTTATTTCTTGTCTCTCATTTGTCTTTTTTCATTAATTTTTTTTCTTGTAGATTCATTTATTTAGATTCATCAACCACCGATCCGAATTGTTTAGTGTAAAGATGATGTTGATTTGCTCATGATTATAAAAGATAAGATAGCAGCTATATGATAATAACCAAAATTTATCTCACAAGCTACAAAAGTCAAATCAAACCAAACATTAGTTAGTATTTCTAAATGATTGAAAAATTGAAAAATAAGGAGAGACAACTTCATGAAACCAGTTAATTAAATGTAAAAGATAAACCCTAAAACAAGGTCAAGCGAAACAAGATGTCTACAAGTCCATCAAATAAATAAAACAAGAAGCTAATAAATACAAATATATTACCTTATTTTTCAATTTGTTTTCTATTTTTACGATTTTTGTAAAGAAATTGCGGAAAACAAGATTTTATTGTGTTGCTTTCAACATTTTCTTCACATGGAAACATGGAACAATGACGTTTTTTAATTATTAATGAAAACCTATCAACTAAAAATGCAAACAAAAAACATACCAATTGCATCCTTAATGTTTGTGCAATAATGACTATGGCTTACATAAAAACATTAATAAATATTCAACCCAAATATAATTTAATCCATTTACAATAAAGCATTCATTTACAACAAACCATCACCAGGAAAGAATTTGTAGGATGTTATTTTCCAGCCTCCAAACTTCAATCAAGCAAAAGTCTCAAAGGAAAAACTCATGTAACATTTGGAAACACACATTTTTTTCTTACAATAATGTATGAGTAATGAGGAGCACCTCTCATAAACTAGGTTTCCAGGTTAAATTTTTGTGAGGACATGAGGCTTTTTGTGAGCCATATTGCTGTTTCTCTGGAAGAAACTGCATCTTCTCCAAATGGTCTTAGCACAGCAGCAAGCTCTTCAAGCTTTCCTTGTTTAAGTAGTTCTGCACATAACTCAAGCAGAGATTCCATTGCATCAGCTCTTTGCTGGCAGGGATTATCCAAAGCACTCTTTGTTTCATCACCACCTATTGAAATACATGCACAATTTGAAATGCTATTTGGTGTCTTATCAACCAAAACAGCATTATCATCTTTATGCGTGGCGCAACTGATGATGCATGTGTTTTCTCTGCCTTCATCCTTACCTGGAAGTACACCATTATTCTCAGAGGTCAAGTTGGCAATGAGTGAACCTTCTGTGAATGCTTCAGGGTTTTCACTTTCCTTCAAGCAGCTTCCAGTTTCAGTGTCATGTTCAACCCTAACAGGATGCATAATCGGTAATGACCTTTCCTCATCAATGGACCCATCTTTATCATTGCCGCTGTTAGCTTCACTGGATATTATTGATTTAATGGAGTCCTCAAGTTTGGCATCTTTCCTATCTGCTTCAAGTTTATCAAAACCTTCATTTGAAAAAGTATCTTCGACTTTTGTAGTCACTGCATTTATGTCAATAGCATCTGACTTCTGAAAATGTTCAGCCGCGAATCCTTGCTCTTCATGCGCAGAATCAAGTGTACTCTTTAACGTGATCTCATCAATGGACTCATCTTTATCATTGCCGTTGCTGTCTTCACTGGTCATAATTGATTTAATGGAGTCCTCAGGTTTGGCATCTTTACCATCTGCTTCAGCTTTATCAAAACCTTCATTTGAAAAAGTATCTTTGACTTTTGTAGTCACTGCATTTATGTCAATAGCATCTGACTTCTGAAAATGTTCAGCCGCAAATCCTTGCTCTTCATGCGCAGAATCAAGTGTACTCTTTAACGTGATCTCATCAATGGACTCATCTTTATCATTGCCGTTGCTGTCTTCACTGGTCATAATTGATTTAATGGAGTCCTCAGGTTTGGCATCTTTACCATCTGCTTCAGCTTTATCAAAACCTTCATTTGAAAAAGTATCTTCGACTTTTGTCGTCACTGCATTTATGTCAATGGCATCTGACTTCTGAAAATGTTCAGCCACGAATCCTTGTTCTTCATGCGCAGAATGAAGTGTACTCTTTAACGTGATCTCATCGATGGACTCATCTTTGTCATTGCCGTTGCTGTCTTCACTGGTCATAATTGATTTAATGGAGTCCTCAGGTTTGGCATCTTTACCATCTGCTTCAGCTTTATCAAAACCTTCATTTGAAAAAGTATCTTCGACTTTTGTAGTCACTGCATTTATACCAATGGCATCTGACTTCAGAAAATGTTCAGCAGCAAATCCTCGTTCATGCAGATAATCAAGTGTGCTCTTTGATGTGATCTCATCAATGGACCCATCTTTATCATTGCTGTTGCTGTCTTCACTGGACATTATTGATTTAATGGAGTTCTCAGGTTTGACATCTTCCCTCTGTGCTTCAGCTTTATCAAAACCTTCATTAGAAAATTTATCTTCTGCTTTTTTAATCACTGAATTCATGTCAATTGCATATGACTTCTGAGAATGTTGAGCAGAAAATCTTTGCTCTTCATGCACAGAATCTAGCATACTCTTTGATATGATCTCATCAATGAATCCATCTTTATCATTGCCGTTGCTGTGTTCACTGGACATTATTGATTTATTGGAGTTCTCAGGTTTGGCACGTTCACTCTGTGCTTCAGCATTATCAAAAGCTTCATTAGAAATTAGATCTTCAATTTTTTTAATCAATAAATTTATGTCATTTGCATATGACTTTTGAAATTGTGGAGCAGCAAGTTCATGCACAGAATCAAGTGTGCCCTTTGATGTGATATCATCAATGGACCCATCTTTGTCATTGCCGTTACTCTCTTCACTGGACATTATTGATTTACTGGAGCCCTCAGGTTTGGCATCTTCCCTCTGTGCTTCAGCTTTATCAAAACCTTCATTGGGAAATTTATCTTCAACTTTTTTAATCACTGAATTTATGTCAATTGCATGTGACTTCTGAAAATGTTGAGCAGCAGATCCTTGTTCTTCATGCACAGAATCTAGCACACTCTTTGAAGTGATCTCACTGTCAACAGTGTCCCTTGCAGTTCTACTTTTCAAGTCTGCTTCCTTGCATACACTGCAAATAGTTGATTCAGATGACATTGAGCCATCTTTTGAGCCACTGATACTAGTAGAAAATTCCACTGTGTAACTGGTAGGATCAACCATTGTAGTCCCAAGGTTGCCTTCTCCATTGGTTGACACTGCTAGCTTGCCATCATCAGGCTGGTTGCTTGTCCCTACATTTCCATTTCCCTCAAATGGATAAATCCTCTCCAAATGATTTATTAATCCCACTTCTTTGTCCCTATGGTCTTTGCCACCACTAGACTTTTTTGTTTTATCCTTTGAGGGACTACTTATGAGATGCACAGGTAGAAAAACAGATGATGCGTTATGACAGCGGAGAACAAAGGGTTGCAAATGAGGATGCCTTAACAATTCAGCTGCCTGTCAACAAAGAGAAGCAGCATAAGAATTAACAGTTCCATGCGAATGAATCACACAAGAAAAGCTCAGTTGAACTCACTGTTGGTCTATGTTCTGGACTTTTCCTAAGCATGCTCTTAATAAGTTGTTTCCTGTTACACATAACTGACATAAGTTATACTGTTCCAGTTTTAGCATTTCAATGAAATATGAAAAGGAGAAACAGGGACTGACTGGTATTGGATTTGAAAAGTCAAATGCACTTTTAGGAAAAATGATCAAATCATTGATCAAAAGCACAGGCGGAACAAATCAGGACAGTGTTGTGACAGCTAATGGATTTTAAGTGTTGAAACTATATGGTTTTGGTAGGGAAGGAAGAAAAGAGAGAATAAGGATTTGAATATGACTTTAGATTCTTATGGTGCATTATGATGTGTAATGATCTGATACAAAATACTAATCCATGGTCCTATTTATAATAATACTTAGGTTAAGGGAAACAAGTACAAGCTCAAGCACACTGCACTCGAATAAGATTTCTAATCCGAATTAATTGAGGAAACATAATAAAATTACTTCCCCAATTAGACATCACCATCACATGTTTGTTAGTGTGCAGAGATGTCACTGCCGAAATAATTATCAGCAAGAGATGTAACCGCTGCAATGAATGACGGCAGGGAGAGGTCACCATCAAAATGATAGTGGACGTGAAGGGATGCCACCATCTTGGTGGGGAGAGATGTAGTCTATCATTCTCACTCTCCCCATCAATGCTATGCCAACGTTTGAAAACAATGTGTAATACCAAATGGGGAAGAAAGCAAACATGAAGATTTCATAAGAGTATAACAGGAAAGGAGGAAAAGAAAAGGTCACCATAAAGAAGAAACATAACGAAACAATAATGGGTAGAAGGAAAAACTAGAGTTTTAGTTTCTGTAATTGGTGCACAGCCAACAGAAAGGAAACAATTAGAGGGGCCAAAGTGAAGGTTTCGGTTGGAAGGAGGAAAAGAGAGAATTAAGGCCCTAAATAACAAGATATTAGATTAATATAGTGTATTATGATATGTGATGATCTGATACAAAATACTAACCCAGTCCAATTTATACTAAAAATTAAATTACATTAAGTACCGGAGTAGTATTACTAGTACAAGCCCAAGCTTACAAATATAATAAGATTACTAACCCTAATTAAATAAGAAAACATGCTAAAATTAGGAAATAACTCCTAAAATTGTTTCCTCAGTTAGTTGACTAATTGAGTACATAATATATTCTAAAGATCTTCTCCAAGATACACTATATATATTTGAATATTTTGTAGATATTCTCAAATGAAGAAGTTACTTACAGTGTGGAAGAGTAAACAATTGGCAGTGGAGAAATGGAGGATCTATTTATTTTATTGATAAGTCCAGCCTTGTCCTGTTTGATTCATTCATCAAATTATTTTACTTAAAAACAAAATGAAGATGAGAGACTTCATTGCCAGTAATAACATCAAACAGTTTTGGATGGTTCAAGTTTGTTCTTACTGGAGCACGAAATGCCGGTTGATGTGCAGCAATTTCAAACATGCAGCAACCTTCACATACAAAGAGACATCATTACATGGGTCAGATATCATATCATATGGCTTTGCCAATTAGAGTAAGGCATCTGTAATTCTTACCAAGCGACCATATATCAGATTTATAACCATAAGGTGTAGCAGCAAGGATCTCAGGACACATGTAGTTTGGAGTTCCAACAACCTACACAAGATATAAGAAGGGTGTAAACAACAAACAGGCTTCAACATGTATATCTAGTGGAGTAGCACTATCATTAGTGATAGAAGTTCAAAGAAAGAAACATAAGTTATTGTAAAGAACCTTGGGATACACCACCCCAAAAGCTAACTCAAAGGGTGAGAGTGCCCAAGGCCTTATAAAGGCCACATTAGTTGCCCATACGACCAATGTGGGACTATATATATCAACACGCCCCCTCACACGAGAGCCCATTGGGCTTGAAGAGTGGATGATGCAACAGGCCCAACCTACCTGTGCTAAGAGAGTCCACAAGAGAAAGTGGGGGACGGCGAGGCTCTGATACCATGTAAAGAACATTGGGATACACCACCCCAAAAGCTAGCTCAAAGGGTGGGAGTGCCCAAGGCCTTATAAAGGCCACATTAGTTGCCCATACAACCAATGTGGGACTATATATCTCAACAGTTATCCATGTTTAGTTAAAAAGCATCAATTGACAATCCATCACAGGGGGAACAACTACAAACAAGTTTCTTGAAGAAGGCAACAGATAAATGCTAAGATATTAATGATATATACAATACCGAGGAAGCAAGGCCTTCAGTATTAAGTAGCTTTGCAAGACCAAAGTCACCTGCAGTGTCCATACAGTACAGATATTTCTTTAGACAACATAATACATTGAAACCAAAAGTGATGAGTATTCAAGGAAAATGCCTTCATACCTAGCCGAATGTTATTGTCCTTAGTGAGAAAAATGTTGGAACACTGAAATTAAATGAAGTTGCATTAATGTAAAAACAATGCAAGGATTGATTTGCCAAGATAAGGAAATAGGTAATACCTTAAGATCTCCGTGGAGCACACGATTAGAGTGCAGGTAGTCCACAGCTAGCAACAATTGAGTCATCCATTTGCAGACTTTCTATAGGAGAAAATGGTAATGCAGAGTGGGTATATATACAAGAAAAATTATTAGAGTAAATTCAGGAGTTTGGAGGGAATAGGAGGGGAAGGAATCTAAAGAGAATGAAGGGAAAGGGAGAGTACGAAAGGTTAAGTAAAAAGTTTCCTTCCCCTTGATTGGGTTTGCGGGGGTGTCTTGAGGGTTCTTGTTAATTTCATTTTCCTCCACTCATTTTATAAACTCCCAAACAAGGGAGAGGTTTACTTAAAAGCTTTCCCTCCCCTCCCATCCTTCCACTTTTCTCCATCCAAACATACACTAGTGAATTGTGCATAAAATCTTATTAATTACCTCCTCAGAAAAAAAAGATCCTCGAGCTTTCTTTATATTCTCAGCCCTGCTCCACAGAATGCAGTATTCCATGATTTAGACCAACTGGTTATAATGCTATTAAGTGGCATATAAAATTGTAAACATATATGCTCTGTTTTATAGTACATGAGACCCACCGAATCCCAAAGCCTTTATCCAACAATATTTCATTTCAAACTTAGAATGTGAACAAAATTAATAATGTTATGAAACAATCTTTTCAATATATCTGTCCATCAAGCTTCTAAGTAGAAAGGTTATTTAGGTTATTGCAAAAAATAAACATTAATCAACAAGAATCCTTTAAGATTCTAACAACATGTATTGATTATAGATCACTTATATGACAGTTTTTAAAAAGCTCCTAAGCCTCTCTCTAATAGCTTAAAATTTAAGGTCAAGAATTTATTTGACATAGTATAAAGTTCAATACTTCCCCAGTCGAACAATTACGATTTCAGAATAACATTTTCACTCCCAAGGTAGAACTAAGTATAAAATCCGGTGTAGTTTCTGTAGAAGATAAAAGTTTCTATTTTATCCACAATTGAAGTCCGGTAGGCTTTCACCTGAAGGGACGTGTTAAGATTTAAGAGTTACGAAAACCATTTTTAGAACTTTAACCTAATTGCTTAAGGTCTTAGTTAAATAGTTTACATGTAGGTTGCTAATAAAACATTTTCTTCTCAGATATCATTGTATAGCCTTCTCTGTAATAAAAACAGTAACTCAGATCCTTAATTTATGCAAGAAAGAATCGGTGTCACCAACAGATATTACTGTACTTACATGTTACCTCCTTCCCAATAGCCAGTTATAATGTATATGTAGTCCTCCTACAAAACATGAAATTAGCATAAATGTTAAGGAGTCATCCACATTGAAATAAGCCTATACATCAATAGAACTTCAAAGTTAATTCTTCATCTCTATATAAAAGTACAATTCAAAATTAAAATAAAATAAAAAAAGAAGGAAAGAACAATTATGCCCTTACCTTCTCCACCCATGCATCTTTGTATTCCACAATATAAGGGTAATTTAGTTTCGCTATCAGGTCCATCTGAAACAGAAAGAGAGACAATATTGTCATTTTCAGTAAGAATTAAGAGGGTAAAAATATCATTGAAAACTGCTAGGAACCCCTGATGGATATGAAGAAAAGAAAAGGATGATTTTATTGATTAACTGAAATTGAACAGAACAAGGAGAGAACCTCTCCTCCAAGGGTTTCCCTTTAACAACTAAGCACTTGCTCGATTCTATCAAAGTACAAACTAGTCCCCTCTAACTAACTAATTGTCTAAACAAACTACTTTGTCTTCCCTCTATTTTTCCAAGCAAATACCCTCATGTCCTAACAATATCACCTCATTGAAGTTCAACCTTTGAAATCTGAAAATTGGAAATGAATCAAATGTAGACTCTCCCAAATAATGTCCTCTAGTAGCTGGAATAACCATTTTATGAGAGCCTGATCAATCTGGTCCCCTTCGTGAGCAACTGGGTGAAATCCCAGCACGCATTCTGGTTAAGATAGTGGAGGATCAACTTCCAAATCAATTAGGAACATAGGTCCCATTGGGTGTGCCACTATTGCTTTCTTTAGCTGGGAGATGAGAAACTGAAGCTGGAAGTAAACTGCACCCATCTGCTGGACAAATCTGGCCCATTCAAAAATGTTAGGAACCCCCAAAGTCCAAAAATGAGTTTGGTTGGCAGAATTCCAATTTACCCCTACTTGTTCAAGAAACCAATTCTGATTCGGCCCTCCCCTCTTTCTCCTTCTCTAGAACCAAATAATCTACTCTAGGATGTACCTCTCTAGTGCACACCCATGGAAGCTCAACTGGGAACAACCACTACCTAAAGCATGTGAGCTCCACTCCGACGGCTCCGGTGGTGGTGAGAATGTGGGTGGACTCCATGTAACCTGGATCTCCAACGCTTCCACCACTAACTCCTTCTGCCTCTGCTCCACCATCATTCATTCAGCCATACATGCATCCAAGTTCAGCAATAGAGGCTCGGCAAGTTCAAACTCCAAGGCCCTGACACCATTGGTATTCCACCCATCTCCATGGACAAATGTGGGTTCAGTGGT
The DNA here is from genome assembly GCA_032173675.1 of Gastrolobium villosum. Classification (NCBI taxonomy): domain Eukaryota; kingdom Viridiplantae; phylum Streptophyta; class Magnoliopsida; order Fabales; family Fabaceae; genus Gastrolobium; species Gastrolobium villosum. Next base: position 103,575 of record JAVKPL010007242.1, on the reverse strand, counting down.
TTTGGAGTAGATTTCCTTTCTCGTCCTTCATCGCCATCTCAACCAGAACTGAATTCGGGAAACCATGAACCACTACAGCATCCCCACCTTCATCTTCCACCTCAATCCTCTATACCATATTCCCGGCCTCAAGCACCTCTATCACCAAGTCATGCTCTGATTCCATCTTTGCATCTGGTTCTAGTTTTGTATCTAGTTCTTCTTCTATGGCATGCTCATAGATCATTATGGAAGAGAAATAAATATATCGAGAAGTGCAAACAACTACTTAGATTGGGCTGATTCAAGCCATGTATGACCCAAAAGATAGTAGGAAATGGATCAACTGTTACTATTTTTTCTTGGTAATGGGAAGACTAAAAGAGCCGACCCAGTTCAAATACCCACTTCGTGAGTGTCTGGGAAAAGGAATACTCTAGGCAGTCTTTCCCCTGCTTTCTGCAGAGAGACTAATTCGAACCCGCGACCTGACATACCACGGCAAGCAAGCTTACCGCTGAGCCAAGCCGGCTAATGGGAAGACTAAAAACCAAAATTAAAAAAAGAAAAGAAACAAGGATTCAATAAAAGTTAAAAAGAGAACTAAAACAGTAATGTGAGTAATTTGTGCAAGAATAACTTGTACAATCAATTAGGATAGAAGGAAGGAAAACAAGACAATATAATACTAATAAATAAATAATTGCATCAAGTGGAAGGGTTTGTTACACCAACCTCTTGGTGCACTGTCGGTTTGAACTTGTCTGTTTGCTTGGCCAACCGAATCTTCTTCAGCACATACCTACGGGGGATGAAATCATCATGAAGAGGAATATGAACTGAAGTTGAACTAGCAGGATTCTCAATTCCAAAAATTATATATACATCTGAATTGAAAATCGATTCCTCAATAGCTCATGTTAAAAGCTTAAAAAAAACAAAAAAACTAACTACTATTAAACTGGCAGGGCTTCAATTCCCACAATTGAACACTATAATCTCAAAAAGATTGAAAATTTGTTTGGTGGTTGTCTAATTTTGAACTAAAAATGGATCTTGAACAGTTCATGTTGAACGGTTTAGCAAGTACAGAAAACAAGACACAGAAAGTGAACAGTGTCTTACCTCTTTTTCTCAGTCTTGTGGAGAAGGAGAAAAGATGCACTTAAAGCTCCTCTTCCAATTTTCTCTATTACTTCATAGTCTTCCATCTTGTCGTTCTCCATGGAAAACTCCAGAAGAAGCTAGAAGACAAAACAGTGAAGCACTGAAGTAGCAGATCCTGATTTACTATGAACCCAATTCAGGAAAAAAAAAATGTTGATTCTTTATTTTATTGCAAAGTTTTGTTTTGTGTGTGTGTGATTTTTCTGCTATCAACCCTCTTTCTTCTTCCCCTTTACATCAAAATACTGTAATGGAACACAACCTCTATCTTAAAGAGCATTAATTGTGAGACCTGAAAGGGTCCCTATTGAATGGATTTTAGGAACCATGAAGGGGTTTCAACTTTCACATGACAAATGAGTATAGATACATTCCCAAATTATAATGATACTAAACTAGCTTCTCAGGAGAATGAAGAGAGAGAGAGAGATGAAAAAAAAAAATAGCAGCTTGAAGAGAAATAAGAGATTTTCTACTTACCAAATGAAAGTAGTTTTGAGAGAGAGAGAGAGAGAGTTTGGATGAAAGGGCAACAAAGTCAAGATCAACAACATTGGACAGACATGTTTTCACTTTCATATTACTTTAATTTGATAGGTATGTATCACTGTATCATTGACTGTGAGTATTTATTTATTTTTATTTTTTTGGGAAAGAATCATTGACTGTGAGTACATTATTATATCCGTGGCTACCAGCCAATGACCAAAAAATTAAAAATGTGAAAATCTTTAAAAAAAAAGTAATTATTATATAATGATATAATTTAAGGTTTAATATTTCTCGTTAAAAGTATCTCATATACATATATATATAAGTATATGGATCCATGTGAAATCATATGAAGAGAAGAGAAAAAAAAAATATGAATCCATATATAATTTTATGTGTGTGTAGAAAATAAAATTATCTCATATATTAAACTTATACTTTAATCAGTAAAAGAGATTATTCATAACATTTTTTACTATATAAATTGATTTTAGAAGTTATGAAGTTACTAATATGTTTAATTTATGGGTTTAATATTTCTTATATTATAGGAGAATAAATTATCTCTAGCATACGCACAAAAATATGTGGAGTTAATGTGGGGTCATGTAGAGAGAATAGAAAAAAAAAATATGGATCCTAGACAGTTTTATATATGTATAAGACTAAGTTGTATAATTATTCAAAATGATAATTAAGTTTTATAATTTTTTTGGAAAATAATTTAATAACTATGACATTTTAATTAATTTTGCAGTATGCATATATTTATATTATTATGTTATTATTTATTTAAATATATCGTACAGCTGAACTGAAAAGCTTTTTTCTTCAATAACCACGTATATGATCATTTAATAAAATAAATATACTTTTTATATTGGATGAGAGAAAATTATCTTATGCATATATAAAAAAAAAGGAAATGATATTCTCATGCTACATGAGACAACATCATTTTCCTACATAAATTCGTTTTCCGTGCCAATTAATTTTTCTTTTCTTTTTAAATATAAATTATGGGACCCACATTCAACTTCTCTCTACTTTTTTTCTCTCCTACAATCCTACGACATAAGAAAAGTTAAACCCATAAAAAAATTAGTGGGTTTCTTTCCATTAGTGAGTCTCGTCCACTTTTCTATATGTTGCATTAATATAAAAAAACAACCTTTGAAAAAATTAGAAAAATTGAGAGAGCAATTAGGGCTAAACTTATATCGGTATAAGACTAAGAAATTTTAATAGCTAGATGCATAGAAATCAATATTTAAGATTTGACGTAAGATTTCTTATTTTTACATCAATATAAGAATAATTTGCCCATATATATTTATATATATATATATATATATATATATGGGGTTTATACTTCTTCAGCTGCTGTACGTGTAACAATCAAATACTTGCCATATATATACGTGAAAACATTAAATGCGGGGAATCATAACCATACAAAAGATGAAAGTATTAAATGAGGGGAATCATAACCATACACATGTCGTTATTGTACGTAAAGCTTCTGCAGAAATGATTTTACCTATATATATATATATATATATATATATATATATATATATATATATATATATAGGTCAAGATCATTTTACAGCAGTGTAAATTACACTCTTAATCTTATACATTGATTCCACTTATATCTAAGGGCTCTAGTTTTTTAGTAATGTGAGCCATTGGATACAAGTGGATCAATGGTTAAAATTGAGTGTAAGACTTCTAACTCTTACACCGGTATAAGAATATCCTGGCCATATATATATATATATAAAGGGTTTATCGTTTCTCAAGCTGCTTGAGATAACTTTATCTCCGGCTACTAAATCATAACCATACAAAGATGAATCAATGGTGATAAAAGAAGAGAGAGAAAAGGAAGCATAACCATTCAAAGGTGAATCGATTAATATAAAAAAATAAATAAACAAAAAAACATAGTTTTGGTTGGACGAAAATAAATATATCTCAAGCTACTTGAGAAATATTTTTCTCATATATATATATATATATATATATATAGGGTTTTATAAGAGTTATGTTGTAGGAAAAGTGATTGTGTTATGTTATAGAGATTCGTTTTGCGTGTTAGAGTTTTTTTTTTTTGCTGCGGGCCCCATAAAATGTTGTGTGTATAGGAAATTTTTTGTGATCATGTTAAATGATAGATGATAAACCCATATATATATATATATATATGGCAGGATATTCTTACCGGTGTAAGAGTTAGAAGTCTTACCGTCAATCTTGACCATTGATCCACTAATATCCAATGGCTGATATTACTAAAAAATTTGAGCCCTTAGATATAAGTGAGATCAACGGATAAGATTAAGAGTGTAACTTCACTGGTGTGAAATGATCCTGACACTATATATATATATATATATATATATATATATAATGACTCTGATTTGTAAGTATGTGACATCATTAGTTTTTTTTATCTAAAAACTCTCAGATGAGATATCAAACTTTAAATTTGCTACCGTCTGATTAATTCTTAGATTCATTCAATTGCTAAAACTCCTTTGTGTTATGCTCTCTTTTACTGAACGGAAATTTCTCTTTACACTGTAGGACTTGGGCGTTGTGGCTTGATAAGTAATTTTTGAAAGGTATCTAGAGCACAAACTCTTTATTAGCATGCTTCCAAAGAATATTTCCGAAGTTGAAGTCTCTGCCCTTTTCTCCGAGTATGGATATATAAGGAGTGTTTGGTATGAGGTTTCTTTTAGAATGACTAAAAAAGTGAGGGTGGGTATCCAAGAATACGGCATTTGGTAATTTCCTTATCATTCTCATTTGCATAGCAATATACTATTATGTGTAATATTGGCAAAATTTGACCATATGAGGATACCACCTAGAGGGTGAAATCTCATTATCCCAGCAAATGAAAAAGTAGCATTTTTTAGGATGACTGAAAAAGTGATAGTGGGTATCCAAGAATACAATATTTTGATAATTTCCTTATCATTCTCATTTGCATAGCAATCTACTATTATTTATAATATTGGCAAAATTTGACCATTTGAGGATACCATCCAAATGGTGGAATTCTCATTATCCCAGCAAAAGAAAAAGTAGCATTTCTTAATTTAAGACATGAGTATCCCTTGACTTAATGTGCCAAAAGAAAGTTGGAGAGAGAGAGTCTAATATATTTTCATAAATTCATTCAATTTTCCCATTAATATTTTACATTTAACCAAACATAGACTCGGAAAATTTATATCAATTTTTCCGGTAATATTTCGGGCTACCAAACATTTTTATTTTAACTTTCCTACCAAATTCGTTTTCCCACTAGATTCCCAATAATTGAATTTTTCAGGTAAAAATTTTTTTCTCCTATACTAAACGCCCCTCGAAGGATTTACAGATTTTAAGAAGTCTTCAGCAAACAAGTAAAGGTACTAATTTTAGAGTTGATGCTATCCTTGATTCCTTTTGGGCTTTAGTGTTTCTTAATTTCAAAGCTTTATTCGTAGCTGTATTTCTTTGTGGTAGGATGTGCATTTTTTTAGTATGAAACCAAAGAACAGGCCCATGCTGCTCTTGAGGCAATTAATGGAAAGCACAAAATGGAGTTTGGTGTTTATTACAACCATAACCTGAATTTTTTATAATTATATATTTTATTTGGTTATTGGCACTAGTAGAGCTGGTCAGTAATATATGAATGCGTTGAAAAATTCCATCTATTACAGTGTTACTATAAGGAGAGAATTTGATGTAATGTACATCTTGCAAACATATTGTTAGCCAATTGATAATATTTACCAATTTGGCACTATTTGCAATTTTTCCAATACAATGAATGCTAAGACTTGGATGGCATTATTAATAATTCATACACATTTATGAGATTTTTTTAGATTCAGCAACACGTTTTTGGTTCCTATTATGTTTCAGAATGGAAAAGTGCATGCTTTTGAATTAGTGTTTTATAAGAGTTATATCGTAGGAAAAATGATTATGTTATGTTATAGAGATTCGTTTAGTGTGCCAGAGTTTTTTTTTTTTTGCTGCGGGCCCACAAAATGTTGTGTGTGTAGGAAATTTTATAAAATCATGTTACATGATAGATGATAAACCATTTAAATTAACTCAATAAAGTTTTAGTTGTAAATGGTGTTTGCAGCACTTTGGAGTCAGCCACAAAATCCTTTTGGCGGGGGACGTGAACATTTATTAATGTGTCTCAGATTTTATTGTAGAAGCACAAATACATAGTTTATTATTTTACTTTTTAATCCTTCTCTTGATTTGGAAATCTATAACTGACTTTTTGCCCCACAATTCTATTAAAAAAGAAAAATAGAGTGCCCCGAATTGGTTTGTGTAAGACAATGATCCGCTCAGACTTGACTCATAATTTATATATGATAGACTTGAACTGGATTCAAGCTTGGAAAGGAAAACTCAAGCTTCGGCCGTGAGGCTTATTATATGTTTGCATTAAATGAGCCCAAGCTTCATAAAGCTCAAGCTAGGGATTGTTAGACATGTACACATAACACACTTATCCAATACTGTCAATCAACATACATATATAGAGAGTAGGATCCGTTTGCAAATTTCTTTTATAAATTTTTGCAAATTAAACTCTGTACTCCTGGGAGAATATAGTGTAACCTAATATTCTTATGGGAGAACATAGTGTAGTTTGTAAACAAAATATTTGTAAATATAACTCTCCTTATATATATATATATATATATATATATATATATATATATATATATATATATATATATATATATATATAGGGTCAGAACCATTTTACACCGGTGTAAGTTACACTCTCAATCTTGTCTGTTGATCTCACTTATATCTAATGGCTCAAATTATGTGAACCATTGGATACAAGTGGATCAATGATCAAGATTGAGTGTAAGACTTCTAATTCTTACATGGGAGTAAGAATATTCTGCATCATATATATATATATATATATATATATATATATATATATATATATATATATATATATATATATATATATATATATATATATATGGGCTTAATATTTCTCAAACTGCCGGAGATAACTTTATCTCCGACTAAATTATAACCGTACAAAGACGGATCAATGGTAATTAAGAAAGAGAGAGAAAAAGGGAATCATAACCATTCAATGGTGAATCAATAAATATAAAGAAATAAATAATCAAAACAACGTAGTTTTGGGTGGCCGGAGATAAACTTATTTCAAGCAGCTTGATAAATGTTTTCTTGAGAAATGTTTTTCCCTATATATATATGGCAAAAGTATTTCTACAGCAACTTTAGATAAGCTTATCTACAGCTGTCATTTTTAACTATGTTCTCCCGGGAGAACATAGTTATAACGTTAAAGTTGCTCTTTTCTCTCTCTCTACGTCAGCAAAAAAGTTCTGAAAAGTAACTGAGAAGAAAGAAAAAAGAGCAACTTTAACGTTATAACTATTTTCTCCCGGGAGAACATAGTTAAAAATGGCAGCTGTAGATAAGCTTATATAAAGTTGCTGTAGAAATGTTTACCACTATATATATATATATATATATATATATATATATATATATATATATATGGGAATGATCCATTGACTCTAGAGTAAGACTTACAAGTCTTATTCTCATCTCAACCGTTGATTTCCGTCCATCTAACGGTTATCTATACCAATTAATTAATTATTAATTTCAAATAAATAGATAATCGTTAGATAAACAAAAATCAACGGTTGAGATGGGGAGTAAGACTTGTAAGTCTTACTCTAGAGTCAAAAGATCTCTCCCCGTATATATATACATATATATATATACACATATATATATACAGATATATATATATATATATATATATATATATGTGAGAATGATCCGTTTACAAATTTTTTTTACAAATTACAGTAAGTATGACCGGTCATACACTCTTGATTAGTGTGTGACCGGTCAGACATAGTGTAGTTTGTAAACAAAAAATTTGCAAATATAAGGCTTTGTTTGATTTTTGTTTTGGAAAATAGTTTTTTAGTTTTCAGAACAAAAAAATTAAAAAACTCATTTGGTAAGACCTGTTTTGTAAAAAATGTTTTGAAAACTATATCTTGTTTTTATTTTTAAAATCAAATTTAGAGCTGCATTATTTTTATTTTCTATTTTGCTTTTTAACTTTCAAAAAGAAAAAATATAGAAAGCACTTTTTTTATAACTATTTTACAAAACAGTTTTAATAGCAAAAAAATCAGAACACAATCAAACAGACCATATATATATATATATATATATATATATATATATATATATGGAGAAGGATATGTTTACAAACTTATTTTACAAATTACACTAAGTATGATTGGTCATACACTCTTGATTGAAGTATGACCGGTCATACTTAGTGTAATTTGTAAAAAAAGTGTGTAAATTAATCATTCCCATATATATATATATATATATATATATATATATATATATATATATATATATATATATATATATATATATATATATAATGGAGGTTATACTTACAACCTATTTTCTTTTACAACCTCTTACAACTAATATCTTAACCGTTGATTTCCGTCAATCAACAGTTAAGATTTATTGCGAATTAATAATTAATTAATAAATTTTATTGGCGAAAATTTTAACCGTTGATTGACGGAAATCAACGGTTAAGATATTGGTTGTAAAGGAAAATAGGTTGTAAGTATAACCTTCCCCTATATATATATATATATATATATATATATATATATATATATATATATATATATATAGGGGAAAAAAGAAAAATACATTTCCTCCTGGCAACTAATCTTTCAGTAAGTTGACTAATGAAATACTGGACTTCCTGTTGACACCTAATTTTTTTTACTGTGTTTACACAACTGTAAGTCTTTTCTTTGTGGGGAGGTGGTTGATATGTTCTCCGCAACACATGCATGATGATAATTGTCAATGACATTTTCTGATCTAACATTTGTCAGTTTTCAATACCTCCTTTTCATTTTATTTTAAAAATAATAATAATAAACCTGTTTTAAAGAGTGTTCTCTAATCCTAGAGTAGGTTTCATAAAAAAGCCAGAAAATAAGAATACTGTAAAAAAAGAAAAAAGAAGTTAAAGAACAAAGACTATCATTTAGGTGCTCCTTGTTTTTGCTTCATATATGCATTTCTGTATTCAAACTTATGTTTTTTAAGCTGCAAGAACCAAAGTTCTTGTATCTGTTTTTAATACAAGCTTAAGTGAATTTAGTTTTATGTGGAAGAAATCAAAACAACCCCCAATTGGCGCAATAATTGTGCTTAATTAATTTAAATCATCAAATAATTTCCTTGGTGATTGAAGTTCTGTTTATTGAAGCATCTTCTAAAATGTGGTTCCCTTTTTCACGTAGTCAATTGGAGCAGTAAATACAATAATAAGGAGGCCTAGTGATAGAAAGCTGATTGATTACAATACAGATTGTGAGGCTTCAATCACAGCAATAGAGGACGCGTATAGAGGACGCATTGAGAGGTAACAGGAGAATCAAAGCTTTTTCTCATCTTCTCAAAGTTGAATATAAGCATGTTTCTATATACTAAAGGTAAACATGAAGGATGTAATTCTTGTATCTTTGAGAAGGAATTGAACAACCAGAAATGGCCAAAGGTCTTCCTGAAATAAGTGGGGTCAAGAATAGATTTTTGTAATTGTTATGGACCTGTATAGGAGGCCCATTGAATGACAGGAGCAATCCAAAATTCTAATCAAGGATAATTACGGATAGAATCCATCAAGTATATTAATCCTAATACGACAGGCCAGGGCCCTCATCAGAGGCACTAAAGGTCCACACCATATTACCCACAGGTAACCTCTATAAATAAAAGTAAACCCTAAAGGTATGTTACACTTTCTTTCTTACTGTTATGTTATCACTGTGCGCACATACACCCTATTGACTAAGGCCGTTATTAGTTCATTGACTCAAGGGTATTTCTTCCATAGATACCTTGGAGAAGGCACTAAATCCAAGATCAACATACCAGTCTGATATGCGATCAGCATATAGGAAATTACAAGGCAAAAAGAGGAAGAAATTGACTCAATCAATGCAAGAAAAGCAGAGAAAAAGAGTAAAAATATCCAAAGTCTGAATATCAAGGAAGATAAACAAAAGGAGGCAAAAACATATCAAAAGAGACCTAGGTTCCCACGCTCACAGCGCGGGAGTGGCGCTCTGAGCGTGGGAAAGGAAAATTTGGCAGAAGGTCCCGCGCTGAGAGCGCGAGATCCGCGCCATCAGCGCGGGAGGTGGAAATCTGGCAGAAACTCCCACGCCCTGAGCGCGGGAGTGGCGCTCTGAGCGTGGGAGGCACGAAAATGTGAAGGTTCAAATGTTGCAAATTAGGTCAGAGTCTCTCTTATAAAAGGAGACTCAACCTTTGAAGAAAATCATCTCTGAATACACATCACAAGACCTAGAGGAGGCGTTCTTCGTGTTCATCACTCTGTTCTTGTACTCTTCTTTATTTTCTTTTCAGTTCATGTTGAAATCAGATCAGCGATCATGATGTTGATTGGCTAGATCTATTTCTGTAGTCAGGGGCATGATCCCTTTGTAAACAATTGTTACAAGGATTGAATCATTCTATGTATTGAATTAATATATTTCATCTTTTATCTTGAGCGTATTGATATTATTTCTGTTAGATCTGATCAACCTAATAGGGAATAATATTCTGGGGATCAGGATTCACAATAGGGATGTTGGAATACTGATCCTGAAAGGAGATAAAGATGACTCTCCATGCATGTTCTAGGGATAGACTTGTATAGATTGCAGTCGTGGGATTTATCTACATAATGCTTATTTTCAGGCGGAATTACTAAGGGATTAGGGTTCCAATTGAAGTAAAGGGTTAGATCGCCAAGGGATTGAGATCTAACTAATTATTTCTAAAAGATGATAATTTGTCTGAGTTGTTAATTTCAATAGGTTTTATGAATCAATCCGAAGTAAAATTGGGAACAATTGGTGAATGTACCATGGCTACAGTCTTCTTCATCACTTCTTCTACAAAAACAATTTCTGCATTTATTTTAAGTCTTTTTCATAAAAACCCTAAAAACAAGTCTTTACATTTGAGTTACCATAGTGTGAAAACACCAATTGATTTATCTAACTTAAGAGGACTGGTTATAGTAGTAGTTGTTTATCAATCCCTGTGGAGACGATCTTACTTATCACTTTATTAAAGGGATCCGCGCTGAGAGCGCGAGAACCGCGCAATCAGCGCGGAAGTGGCAGAATTGGCAGTGAATACCGCGCTGAGGGCGCGAGATCCGCGCCATCAGCGCGAGAGTGTTAAAAAAGGCAGAAAACACCGCGCTCACAGCGCGGGAGGCGCGACCATTTTTTTTAAAAAGGGGGAACCCTAAAATTTCCCCCATTTCCTCACTCTCCCTCTCAGCCGCCCCCCCCCCTTCCCCTCTCTTCTTCTTCTTCTCCTCCTTTCCTTCCCCTCTCTTCTTCTTCCTTCCCCTCTCCCTTTTCTCTTCCTCCTACACTCACTCCCATCTCTCTCTCCATTTCTTTTCTACTCTCACACACACACTTCCCTCCTCAACCATATCTTCTCCTTCCCTCACCATTGAAGGGTTAAGGTTAGGGTTTTCATTCCCCTAAGGATTCATCACTCCGTGGTACATTCTTTTCCTCTAACAATGGCAGGAGACAAGGTAAGAGTACACTCTTTTGTTTTGTTCAAATTGAAATATTGTTCTTGATACTATGATGTTGTTGGATGTTGGATGAATGCATGCTCCATGTTTGATAAAATGCTTAAGCCAAGAATTTTCCTCTCTCTTCAAAATGCATGTGAAAATGGAGGTGAATAGATGCTGGTTCCCATATGTTAACTTTAATAGAAATGCATGCTACGTATTTTTTCCATAATATGATTGTACATATGTCACTGTTGAAATCCCATTTTTCATATTCATACCATGATTATAATTACTGTCATAGTGGTTTGCAGGATTAATGGTATGTAATATAATGGCATGATGGGGCTGCGTACAATGTTGACTTATGGTCTGCATGAGATAAATCTGGGAATTGTCATTGGATATCTAATATTCTGGATTTTTAATGGTGTCCATATTTGTATGCTATCCGTGCTGGAACTTTTCTGAATGCAGGGAAAAAAGGTCGCTAAAAAACCCCCAGGTGCAGCTGGCACCAAAAGGCCAAGAGCCCCTGCTCTGGTTGATTTTGATGAACACCGGTTTCTGTCTCCAGCAGCCCAAGACCGGTACCACAACTGGTTTTTGAAAAAGAAAATCATACCAGAACGAAGAATCAGCAGTCTCCTGGCGGATGACTGTCCAGTAGTCCTGACAGTTGAAAGAAGGAAATGGCAAAAATTGATACAACTTCCACAGGCAAGCTGCAGCACCATATTGCGCGAGTTCTGTGCCAATGCTGATAAGGACACAGTAGACAGGACAAGAAAGAGCTGGGTCAGGGGGAAGGAAGTCTCTTTTACAGCCTTCCAAATTGAGAGGTTGCTGAACACCTCATGGGAAGCAACCCAATCCTGTTTTTTCACTGACACCTTCAACAGGATGCAGCCGGTTGACGGGTTATATAGAGAAGAAATGCCAGCTTTGGCTACCACTATCCGGGAAGGAATCACTCAACCCAAATCTGCATGGAAGACCAAACAAGGCCAGCCAGCCGTGCCAGAAAAATTGGATAGGCTAGATCTCAATGAAGAGGCAATCTTCTGGCACTCATTCATCAACTCCACCATCATGGCTTCTACAAATCTCAGTGATGTCAATGTGGAAAGGGCAGTACTGTTGTATACTCTGCTGGGAGATTACAACCTCCATATTGGGGCTATTCTGTCTGATAGAATAGCCCACATGATTACTCATGGCAGGTTAGACTTTAGTCTGGCTCACTGCTCCCTCATTGAGCAGCTTTGCATAAAAGCAGGAGTAGATATACCAGATGATGAGCCCAGGGATGTCAAGACCAAAGCAGAATTAACACAGCGTCTGTATAATGACATGCAGAAGGAGTCCCGAAGGCAAGCAATCTGGAAAGCATCTGGCGGTGCTGTTCCACCACCTGCCCCAATATCAGCACCATCCACATCTACTGACTCTCAGTTGCTCCAACAGTTACTGGTTCAGAACAACTATATGATGAGCATGTTGGAGCGACTATGCTTGGATAGGGGAATTGACACGGCTGGATTAATGGGTCAAGTTCCCCCTGGTACACAAGCAGGTTCATCTATGCCTTCCAATACTGCAGATGACGACATCCTGGGTGATTTTACAGCTGATGAATTTATGGATGACTTTTGATCTTATTCCTCCACTACCATTTACTGCATTTTGTTTTAAATTTCTTGGAACAATTTAGTTTTACATCTTTTCAAGGTTGAACAGAGTTAAGGTTGCTGGCACTTTATATGGGTTATATTTTCTTGCATATTCTGCTTTGATATTAACAATTATGTGTGTCCTACATCTGGCAGCTTAAGCTATATCTTAGATTAGTTTGTTGCTGTGGACAGCAACATTCAAATCTGGGAATTATCGCATACATGCTGAATGCAAGATTGCAAGGTTGATGAATATGGTGGAACTACACCATACACCATGAAAAAGAAGTCTTGTATTGAAAAAGAAAAAAATTCTCAGGTTCAATTATGCTTGATTAAATTCTGGATACATAAACTGCTAGCATGATATTGTATAGGCAAATTTTGTCAACTAGTATGTCTGAATTGCTAAGCTTGAATGGTTAATAAATGCCTAAATGATTATTTTGGAAATCTAGTTTAACATCATAGCTAGTGAGTTTTTGGGCCCAAACACTGAATTTATTTTGAGAGACCTCACTGTGATAGCATTCTAGAACTTGCTTTGTTTCTCTGAAATACATGCATTGATTGAAATAATAAAGGCATAATTTTATTCTGTAGCCATGGCCAAATAAACCACCTATGTGAATTCTTCCAGTATTAACCCCTTTGTGCCTGAACCTTTTTGTTCATAACTCCTGTTGATTAGACATATTCCTATTGTCTTACCTTAAAAGAGATTGAATCCTTGATGTTTTGAAAAGAAATTAAGGTAAGCTCCACAGAGGTCAAGATAAAGAAGGTGACTGAATTGTGTCTTTAAAAAGGAAAAGAAAAAGGTGAATATAAAGAAAAAAAAATGGCGGAAGGAATTAAAATTCCCGAAATTCTGTGGGAACATTAGTGGAGCAAAACAAATGAGTTGAATGTGTTAAAAATGAAAAACTATCAATCTCATTGTTACTGGAGCTACTATCCATAAAATCTCACCCTTTAGCCTGGCCAAATTACAACCTGTGATGTCCTTTTGATCAATTTTGCATGTATTAATATTCCTCATCTTTAGGAACTTGAGAATATGAGCAAGTTTTATGATAATGTTGTTACTGTGATAGCTGGAGTAATTATCATTTCCCCAAACACTTGAGTATTGAGGGTTATTTGATTATCTGGGTGAGGGATGTGCAAATTAGATTCTAATCTTTTCATGAAAGGCATTATTAAAAATTCTTCACATTGATTCAAGCATACTTAGTATGATGATCTGTTGGCTGTACAGTGTTATGTTGGAATAATCTGTTTCCTGGATTTAGTCTTGTACATTGCTAGGGACAGCAAAGTTCAAATCTGGGAATTATTTGATATGCGATCAGCATATAGGAAATTACAAGGCAAAAAGAGGAAGAAATTGACTCAATCAATGCAAGAAAAGCAGAGAAAAAGAGTAAAAATATCCAAAGTCTGAATATCAAGGAAGATAAACAAAAGGAGGCAAAAACATATCAAAAGAGACCTAGGTTCCCACGCTCACAGCGCGGGAGTGGCGCTCTGAGCGTGGGAAAGGAAAATTTGGCAGAAGGTCCCGCGCTGGGAGCGCGAGATCCGCGCCATCAGCGCGGGAGGTGGAAATCTGGCAGAAACTCCCACGCCCTGAGCGCGGGAGTGGCGCTCTGAGCGTGGGAGGCGCGAAAATGTGAAGGTTCAAATGTTGCAAATTAGGTCAGAGTCTCTCTTATAAAAGGAGACTCAACCTTTGAAGAAAATCATCTCTGAATACACATCACAAGACCTAGAGGAGGCGTTCTTCGTGTTCATCACTCTGTTCTTGTACTCTTCTTTATTTTCTTTTCAGTTCATGTTGAAATCAGATCAGCGATCATGATGTTGATTGGCTAGATCTATTTCTGTAGTCAGGGGCATGATCCCTTTGTAAACAATTGTTACAAGGATTGAATCATTCTATGTATTGAATTAATATATTTCATCTTTTATCTTGAGCGTATTGATATTATTTCTGTTAGATCTGATCAACCTAATAGGGAATAATATTCTGGGGATCAGGATTCACAATAGGGATGTTGGAATACTGATCCTGAAAGGAGATAAAGATGACTCTCCATGCATGTTCTAGGGATAGACTTGTATGGATTGCAGTCGTGGGATTTATCTACATAATGCTTATTTTCAGGCGGAATTACTAAGGGATTAGGGTTCCAATTGAAGTAAAGGGTTAGATCGCCAAGGGATTGGGATCTAACTAATTATTTCTAAAAGATGATAATTTGTCTGAGTTGTTAATTTCAATAGGTTTTATGAATCAATCCGAAGTAAAATTGGGAACAATTGGTGAATGTACCCTGGCTACAGTCTTCTTCATCACTTCTTCTACAAAAACAATTTCTGCATTTATTTTAAGTCTTTTTCATAAAAACCCTAAAAACAAGTCTTTACATTTGAGTTACCATAGTGTGAAAACACCAATTGATTTATCTAACTTAAGAGGACTGGTTATAGTAGTAGTTGTTTATCAATCCCTGTGGAGACGATACTTACTTATCACTTTATTACTTGGAACGATCGGTGCACTTGCCGAGATCGCAACACAGTCCATTGGGCTGGACATCTCTGTCTCTAAGACATAACAGTAATCTTTTCTTTTTTGTTGGGTACAAATGGAGAATGTTTTCTTGGTCAATGAAATCGTTCAAGCCAGAACCACATAAAACTTAAACAGAAGAAAAAAAGCTGGAAGTCAATGTTATTAACAATGACAAATTAACATTCGTTTGGGCTGAACAGGGAGGCAACATGTAAATGGGAAAGCATCACATACTTCTCCAATTGCTGGGTAAGTGTTTGTTTTGGTTGGAGCAGAGGTGCTGGAAGGGCACTTGCCTATGGTGCAAAAAGTAGGGGGACCCGTGTTGTCATTTTTATCCGCAATTTGGTAATGTGATATGCTATACTTAATCTTAAGAAATCAAAAAGACCATTATCTTTGTTAGAGATAAATAAAAAATATTAATGTAACTTCACCCCTTAAATTTTTGGGTTGAATTGATTCTTTACATAGTTTCAGAATCTTGGTATCATTGGTTCGATCCTCACTGGCACCGCTTCCCATTTATTTAATAATTACTCAAGTCTTGTAGAGTTTGTAGGCTTTACATTGTCCATTAGTTAAGTTTTTGGGTTAAATTGATTATTTACGATCTTATTTAAAACAATCTCATTTCTTTGTTTGATAGAGAAAGCAAAAGCTCTTGCACATGCTGTTTAAGGGGAAGCTCTACCATACGATTCTTGGATAGATTTTCCCCAGAAAGCATGATGGTCCTAGCAAATGCGTCTTCTATGGGAATGGAACCAAGTTCAAACGAAAGTCCTATAACAAATGTTCTCTCTCTCTCTCATTCATTGTAAAAATAAAATAAGATACTTAATTTGATATGCTTCATGGTTTAATGCTTACTTTGGGTGCCTTGAGATCATATGAGTTGGTGTTTGATGATGCTTACACACCTAGAAATACAAGGCCCTTGCAGGAGGCTTCTAAGGATGGAGCCATTGTGGTTAGTCGAGTTGAAATGTTCATTAGACAGACTCTTGGCCAATTCCCGCTTTATACAGGAGGATTAGATACTAACCATCAATAGCTTCCAAGATTTTGACATCTTAAAATTTAATTAACAATGTATTCAGTCTTTTTCTTTTGCTATGAAGCTCCAGAAGATTTCATGCGCAAGCTTATTCTGGAAAAATTTTGATTTCTTCACATCATATTCCATCAGTAACAAGTTGTTGTCACCATCTATTTGTAACATTCTCTCTTGTTACTGAAAGAATAAACACAAAGAGATAGCCTTTTGTGAATGGCAATCCATAGGTCTCCAGGATCCTAAAGTGGAAGAGGATAATGAAGCATGAAAGTTTTACTGGTTCATACTATTGTTAGAGAAAGCTAAGCCGCTACAAAACTTCCATCCAGTTGCACAAACTGAGATTTATTATTTTTAATGTAAAATGCTTAATGTTGAATGAATAAAAATCAGTGTATAAATAAGCTGCTTGCTTACTTGGGTCATGGCATATCTTATACTCTCTTTTTTGTAGGACTGCTGCATAGGGTATATCATTTTCAGTAATTTCTACAATCATCCTTCATTCTTGTCCTGTAATCAAACTATGTTTTTGTTTCATCACTCTTTCTTTCTAATCTATAATTTAGTTTTTATTTTATCTACAATCAAGCTGAAGGAATCCTAGCTGAGAGCCTCATGTTGTCTCATTTTTCCTCCAGTGTGATCTCACATGCTATAGTGAAAGGTATGCATGTGTTTTTTTATCATTGTCTTCACATTTTTCTAAATATAAGTTGGACAAACTTCTACTGCACTTGATGTGGTGCAGGAAACTCAAAATTCTTAAAAGATGGAAAGCCTCCTTCATCCACAACCAAATTATGCCCACTAACATATTCTGCATCATCAAATGCAAGGTTAAGTGCAGCATTAGCATCATTGGGTTCCCAATTTGCTCCATCTAGGAGACAAGAGTTGTGAACAATTTCCACAATTTGCTGTGCATCTAGATGTGGAATTGCAAAAGATGATATGCAACTGACTAGAACTCATGCCTCCACAGCTCTGAAGCCAAAGATTTAACAATGCCTATGACAGCAAACTTGGACACTGAGCAGGTGTGGTGGGCCATCCCTCCCTTCATTCCTGTGACACTGGCTTTGCTTAGAATGGACCCAAATCCATTTGGAATCATTACACATGCGGCATGTTTGTTACATGCCACAACCCCTCGTACATTCATGCTCATGACTTTGTCAAATAATGCTGGGAGGAGTGCTGCAGGCTACTCTTGCATTATTGTACATTATATCAATCTGTTTGTATTCAGAAATGGCAAAATCAACATTACTTGATGTGCCTGACTCTTTAGTGACATTGCATGTTATGAAATTAGCATCAGACTTTAGTGACTTCAATCTGATACCTCTCGGTTCAGATATGAAATTCAAGGACAACCAAATCTAAGTTAATGCAAACCCAACTCCCAACAAAAAATAAAATAAAATTCTAAAGCCATTTTCTTAATCAAAGTATTTCAATTAAAGAAAGTGGATTAGAGAGCTTGAATTGCTGTTGAAGTGGAAAGAAAAGTAGAACTTCCAATACTTAATGTTTTTAATCATCATACAAAGAAATTTCGTCAAAGAATATGTAGTTATAATATGATTAATGTTTCTAGAATAAATTGTTAGCCAACATTTCCCTGTTGCAGTAAGATTATTGTACATTGCAGTTGAGATCGTTAGAACATAAAACGAGTAAAATGCACGTGAAAGTTGAAATTCTTCACTCCATACCCCAAATGACTGACCTGATAACTGTGACTTAGAATTGAACTCAGAATTGAACTCGGGACCTCTCACACCCTAAGGGAGAATCATACCACTAGACCAAATGCCCATTTGCCTTTTTTTGGTGTCTCATTATTAACAGAACGCTTAATTTTAAATTGCGAAGACCAAAAAAAAAAAAAAATTTGATCATACATATATATATACATACGTATTTATCTTTATAAAAAAAAAAAGTTCAGAAAATGTACTGTTTTTAGGTCGTATTGAAAGTACTGTGCGCTTCCAAATTATATCCAGAAACTACGTACATGTTGTATTATTTTTCATCACTTCAGTTTGGATGAGAATGTTCCTTAAAACCACGAAAAAATGCGATTGGAAATTTAGGCACACTGCACAAGCAACAGACTTCAGTGAAAATGAAGCAGATGTTCCTGGTTCAATTTTTAGCCAGAATGAAACAAAGTTCCATATTTTGGGCACATAATACTGAATCACTGATATTCTAAAAGGCCCATAAAGTGAGTGAAATATGGATGACCCCATGCAAGATACTCTTCTTAAAGAAATACGCATGTAAAGTAAATATGACGGGCAAGTTCTGGTTCTGGGGGGCAGATAAAAAAAATGTAAAAAAAAGTACCAATATGTCTGCTAAGGGAATTACTGTTTTTCTAATAATAACAATAATTCCAGGAATTAAAAGATAAGGACTATTAAAAGCAATATCAGATTAGAGAAATTCATAATTTGAGAGTAAGACATACAAAGAATGCTGATTTGCAGAATTTCAATGATTTTATTAAATTTCATTGTGTAAAAGAAGGCACTTGTCGAGGGACAAATGCATAATAACGTCTGATACACTTCAGGAAAACAAAATCGAGTGATTCTGCATGCAATTCTTTTAGGAGATTATGAAGCAATTGCTCTTGATATGAATTTTGGCCCAAACGCGCAATGGCAACTAAGTTTAACACTGACAAAGCTTAGATTAAAAATAATTATTGCAGAATAAAAACTAAGATATGTCAGAATATTCTAAGCAACTAGCATTTCAATATGACTCTTCCATCCAAGACCAAAAAAGTAACTCAACTATTTTCCTGCATTGAAGCCGCTTGACATGATACATACCAATAATCTAAGTATAAGATTGCTATAAATATGACCAAACATGAGTGAGACCTCATCTGACAATAGCTGGCAGGGAGAGTAGAAATAGTTCTAGTCATAAGACTCCGACATAGATAGAATGATGCACAGAGAACTGCATAACACAAATAAATGAAATAGAAGAGAAAGTTAATTAGTTGAATCCAATGAGTGCTTGAATCCCTGCGAATGCTACGCTTACACCCTAAGTAACCGATTGAAAAAAGCAAAGAATGAGGCAACAGAATTTAATTAAACAAGTATTGTATTAGAGTGAAATTCAAAATGACATAACATACCAGTTCAAAAGGAGTGAGCGAAAACATATTCACCAGGTGCAATCTTCAACAAAGGAGAAATTATACCCTGTATCTCTTGCAATGA
Source organism: Gastrolobium villosum (assembly GCA_032173675.1). Taxonomy (NCBI): domain Eukaryota; kingdom Viridiplantae; phylum Streptophyta; class Magnoliopsida; order Fabales; family Fabaceae; genus Gastrolobium; species Gastrolobium villosum. Next base: position 83,645 of record JAVKPL010007242.1, on the reverse strand, counting down.
CTGTTGAACCCGTATGTCCTCCTCAACAGACCGCTTAAGATTTCTGATATGATTCTTGAGAGCTTCAGAAGCTCTAATATCATCAGCCCTCATTTCAAGAATTTTTTTTGTCAATCCCATCAATAAACTTGAATATTTGGGAACGTTACAATACTTATGCAAGAACACCAAAAGTAACTCCAGCTTCTCCAAATCCAAATCCGAAACACGCCTCAGCAATTTCCTCCTAGCCACCAATTCTTCCATCACAGCCAACACATTCCCAGGGTTTTTACTTTCCAACACAGACACCAAAGCTTCCCCATGCCTAAACTTGTTCAACAGCTTATCATGCTCGGCCAACTTCACCCTTTTCGGCCTCATTACCAAGTAATCTCCCTCAGAAGGTTTCTCTCCTTGCCCTCTTTGGAAATACCTAAAATGTGAAGGCCTCAAGACTTGCCTCTCCGTGTGCTCCACAGGCCTAATTCTCCAAAACAAACTTGACTCACTCACCCCAGTTTCATTTTCATTTTCATTTTCCTTTTTTGTCTTCCTTTTGCCAGCATAGATTATCCCATTAGAGGTCCCAATAACCCTTGTAGAACAATATGGGGAGTAACCAACAGACAAAAGAGGTGCAGGGAACCTCATGGAATGTGTAACCTTCATTGAGGCATAATCAAACACCTTCATGTACCCATCCAAACCCACACTCAAAATCCTAAATTGATTCGATTCCTCCCCAGAATCCTTCCCAATTTGACCCACACAAAAGAAGTCACAGTCTTGTTGTGGCTCTCCATTGAAAACAAAAGCTTGCCGCCCCCAATCAAATCCCAGAGCTTCACGAAGCTCCCACCGGCCGTCGCAACCATCCCTCCCGACGGCAAGAAAACCACATCCTCCACAGGACTCCCATGGTTCACCTCCATCACCGATTTCGAATCCCTAACCCTAACATCCCAGAGCTTGACGACGTGGTCATAGGAACCAGTAACGAACATGTCAGCATTAACAGGAGAGGAATCGCCGCACCTGACATAATCCTTGTGGCCCTGCAATTCCAAAATTGGAGTCTCCTCCGCCACATCCCAATACTTGACGAGGGCATCATCGCCGATGAGGTGGAGTATAATACCCCCAACTTAAATAATTTAATTAATTACTTCAAATTAAGTAATTAAGCATGTATTAGTGAGTAAAAATAAGTAAATTCCCTAATAAAATTAATTGGGGTCACTTTTGAGGTAATAAGTGTACTCTGTGAAAATTAAGGGGTATAAATGGGTGTAGGCAAAAGTACCCAAAATATGAAAATAAAAGTGGAAATATTCCTAGAAAAATATTCCAAACTGTTAGGTAAAGTTTGGTAATTAATGAAATTAAATAGATAGATGAACCAATACCCACTTAACCTGTGTTAAGTGGCAAGCCACTAAATGAACCAAAGAAAACCCCCCCAACCCGTCGTCTGTGCGCAGAAAGAAGAAAGGAAGAAGAAAAGAAGAAAAGAAGGAGAAGAGAGAAAGAGAAGGAAGAAAGGGAAAGAAACCCTAGATTCATCACTTCTCAACCATTTCCATTGATTCAAAAGCCTAAACCACTCCAGATCTTCCCCTCTTTCACAATCCTAGCTTGGGTCTTGGTGGGGAGTTGTGTGGTTTGAGACTTTTCCTCCCAAAGTTTCGACCCATGTGGAGAAATTGAGAGATTTTTGGTTTCTACCTCCATGGGAGCTTGAGGAACCCTCACCCCTTGATTGTGCAACACTTGGTGGTAAGATTTCATCCTTTGAACTCTATTTTCATGGAAAAGTCATGATTTAGGTTTTGGATGAATAGTGTTTTGGGATTTGTGAAATTTGAGTAAATGGACTATGTTCTAGGAAGATTGAGGCCTAGTGCATGTTGAGAAAAATGCTAGGAATGACATTTAATCGGTGAAAATAAATTTATATAGTCGTATGATTTTGTTTGGAAAATTACAAGATTATGCATTTGACTATGGTTTGGCTTGTTTTTGTAATCAATGGTTTGGTTTGGTTGATTGTTGATATTGTCCATGTGATGCTTAAGATTGAGACATTTGGACCAACCGTTGGAACAAGCTATGGAGCTCGGTTAGCTCCTCGGAATTGATAATTGTGTTGCGAAGATTGGTGTAGAACAAAGGTTGAGTTAGAAGCATTGAGGTAAGCCTTCGGACCTTGGGTGTAATTCCCTTTATTGTTCCACCAAGCCCTGAACGGGTAATGAGTGTGTTGTTGTATATAAATGCAATGAAATAGTGTAATGCTTTGTTATACGTATTTGCATGCTTTGTTGTGACATAGGATGGTGTTTCCCTATGTTGGTATATGGCATGACGATGCGTAAATCATACTTGGTAGTTTAGCTGGCCAGTAGGACTATTTGCATCTGAGTATCCTTAGGACAGCTCGAGGGATTTCTCCTGGAGATGTTGTATACACTTGCATGGATATGTATTTGCTGCATTATTATTGTCATTGCTATTACACTGTTATTGAACTATGGGGTGGAGAGATGCTCCAAGGGCCCCTGGTTTACTGGATATATTCGTATATCTCACCCCGTGTTGTTGGGGACCCCCTTTCAGGCAAGGATGTTGCAGGAGCCTCTGATGGCAAGTGGCCATATTTGAAGTAATGGACATATGAAGATATAGTGTCATTTGATTAAGCATGCCATTTTGTAATTCCTATGTATAGGATTGTAAATGAAAGACATTTGTCATATGCATGCTATGTTTTAATTGGATGGACTTAGCCTATGCTCATCCCTTTGGTATCTCTTTTGTTGATGGGAGCCAAGGAGTTAATCATAGTGTTTTGTAGCTAAGTCCCATGATTTGTAATTAAGACTTATGGCAATAATAAATGTTGGATATGCTTGTTTCTCTTGATGTATATGTACCTTGCAAGAACTAAGAATCGTTCATTCTAAGGATTATATGATGACAATTAGGTGAAAGAAAACCTTTGATTGAAAATTCAAGTAAAAGCCAAGATACCCTGTCTTGTTGTCCAATTTTCGTATCCTATACGATAGATTTGGACCCTTGTGTCTTGATGGAAGTTGAAGACATGTTTCTTAGCTTTCCATAGAGACCAAGATTGTGTAATTTGGATAAGTATAACTAAAGTTATGGATGAAACATCATAGGTAGATCAAATTACCCTGTTTTGGTACCCAGCCCCTGTTGTTTGGCGCTAGGGGCGCCAAACTGGCGCTATGAGCGCCAATTTCCAAAATGAGGCAGTGGCTTTGGCGCTGAGGGCACCACTGTGGCGCTAGGAGCGCCGTCCTCCCTGTGTCCTGCGCATCAGTGGCGTTGATAGCGTGGGACTGGCGCTATCAGCGTGGAGGGTCCTGATGATTCAGCACCTATTTTCTTAGAAAATGCATAACTTGAGCTATAGAGCTCCGATTTGAGCGCGATTTGAACCTATGCGTAACTAATGAAAAATCCTATAATATATTGGACAAATGGAGACCATAATAAATGAAATGAGTGTATGGTATTAAGCTTATATTATTTAATTCCGCAATGTAATATGGTTATGGTCATGCAATTGGGTAATTTAAATTCGGATTGGTTTTAAAAGAAAAATTTAATCGGATTTTAATTGAACCAATATGATTGTAACTGCGCTTAATATCATAAGTCGATGTTAACAAACCGATTCTAGAACGGGGTGTTAGATGGAGCTTGTCGAGGAGCGGGAACTGGACGAACCGAACGGGGCCGGTGTGGGAGCGGAGGCGACGGAGAGCGGTGCGAGTCTTGACGTCAAAGACTTGGACGAGGCCGAAGAGGTCGGAGGCGGCGATGTGGCAGGTGTCAGAGCGGAAGGAGGCGCAGGAGACGGCATCAGAAAAGGAGGAGATAGTGGAGGTTGGGGTTAGGGTTTGGGAGCTAAAGAAGGAGAGAGAAGCAGAGTGAGCGACAGCGAAGGAGTGAGGTGGAGTTTGATAGAAGGTGAGGGATGGGACAGAGATGAGCTTAGGGATTTGCTGAGTCTTGAAGGAAGACCAGTACTTGGATTCTAGGGTTTCCTTTGGAGTTCTAGGTTTCGTTTTCACCTTAGGTTTTACAGGGAAGCTCTTCGTTGTTTGTTGTTCCTCCATTGATGCCACTCACAAGAGACGTTATGCTTTATGTGGTTTAGGGTTGAAGGGTTTTACGGGGAAGCTCTACAAGATGTTGGCCTTAAGAGAAATCACGCCCTTCAAAAGTGGATAAGACCTCCCAAAGACTGCCTGCACACAAATAGCATAAGTGTCAAAGGAAAATGTCTCTATAAATTATATCACATCAATAAAATAGCTTAATAGAGCCAAACATAATACCTAAAAGGCTGTCCTATTCCAGTGACACTACTTGAACACACCAGCCTTCATGTCAGGACTAATTCAACTTATTTAGTTCCAAGCCAATTTCAAAAGCAGCGAAGCAAAGAGAAAAATATATTCCTATTCAGTTCTGTCCAATTCATAACCTTCAAGCATAATTAGATATGCAATGAATACTTTCCAAGAACAAAAAAATTTGTAATTTCCAGACAAATGAAGGGTGTCTCTTTTTCATTATGTTTGGTTGTGTATGAGATGACATGTGACAACAATTTAGTGTTCTGGAAGGCACTTTTCTCATCCAATTTTCTTAAGAGATATCTTGAATTTAAGGGGGTGTGATTTTCTGTCTGTTTGGTTGTGTGTGAGGTGACACGCTGCAACAGATTAGTGTTTCGAAAGCCACTTTTCTCATCTGCATACAAGTGTTCAAATTTTGAGGTATAACCCAAAATGAAAAAAATCAAGCTGTAGGAGAAATAAGCTAAATTTAAACATTTATCGAAGTTATTTCTCTACTTAATTACAAATTTACAAGCAACACATGAATTTCAAAATAATTAAAACTTGAGTTCCTTATTATAAATATCAAACCAGTCTATATATAAACAAATTTTTAAAAAATTGATTAACCTGAAATCTAAAGTTTTCAATTAAAAAAATGAAATGAAAATTTATTTACTTTCGAAAATGCATGTTACAGTGAATGCAAATTGACTAATTAATACCTCTAAACATAAAACTTCGTTCTAATCTAAGCTAATGGGTTGCTTCCTCTAGCGTCAAAACCTGGGCAATGTTCAACCTCACCACCTTTCTGTAACCTCAAATGAAAAGAAGGCATAAACACAAACACCTCATAGTCAAAAAAGAGAGAGAGACCCATTAAAGAAAAGCAGCGACTTTTACATCTTGGAGAGCTTGTTGGGATTACCGCCTGTGACCTTAGCAACGCAACGGTGTTCCTCAGCGAAAAAAGGAAAGAAAAAAAAAATCAGTGTCTCTGTTGGTAACGAGCTACAGTGTCAGTGTCGCTAACGTCCACCCCAGTTTCCTTCACGCCTCAAACTATGCAAACAAAGCCCCAACCACGCCTTGCACCGTCGATGAAGGTTCTACTATTCCCACTCTTACTTTATGCTTAGGTTTGGGTTTAGTCTTATTTTTTGGAAGAACCTTTTTTTTTTTACTATATCTTGTAATTATATCTTATCACCATTCCGCCAATTAACGGTTATCATTTTTTCAAATTAAATTCATTAATTAATTATTAATTCATAATAAATGATAACCATTGATTGACGAAAATCAATAGTGATAAAATATGATTGTAAAAAAAAAATTATAACTATAATCTTTGCTCACTTTCCAACCAAACTTCTATAACTAAATCAAGTAGGCTATTGAAATGTGCAAGTAATAAAGATGAATTAATAAAAATTAAAATAAGGAGAACCATGTTTGTCTCTCTTTTGAATTAGATTAGGACTTTAGGAGTAGTTTCGTGATATTGAAATAAGATTTAAAAAAATATGAAATTCCTAAAATTTAAAAAGAGAAAAATATAAAGATATTTAATTAGGATAGAATTTGATAAAAGATAAAAAAAAATAGAAAAAGAAAAATAATTTGTGTTGTTATAATTCTTTTAATTTCTATTTTCTGGTTTATATATAATATATTTTACATCAGCTTATATATTTGTTAATGTGATGTGATAAATAAAATATAAAATTACATGGTAGTAATTACAAATAATAATTATTATTATTTAAATCCACACAACGATCTATAACGTCAATTGCATGACTGTCATCCTCAAACGTTATACTTCAATGGACAGAAGAAATCTGCCATGCTACGAGTTTCACTACGTTTGATACCTAGAAACACATTGAAAAGGTTAGAAGAATAATAAGCACATGGTTAACATTTTCAACGAATCCGATCGTCAATACCCAAAATTTGGCTTCCAAACCAGAATGACTCAAATGGCAAATTCATGTAAGCTAGAGATTAGTGTCACCAGATGAAAATTGCAAATTATGGGTACATACAACATCCTAACTTGCCATTAGCAACATAACCAGCCACATAAGACGAAAAAAGCTTAATAGATATCACGGATAATACCATTTCCCATTAAACTCTGACTATTAGCTAGTGTTTGGTTCATGGATTATATTTGATTTACTGGGGAAATGAAATTAGTAAGAATCCACAGGGAAAGTGAAATAGATAGGAAAGTTAAAAAAAAAGAGTTTGGTTTGATGAAATATTACCGGGGAAATTTATGAAAAAGTATAAAACCTATGTTTGGTTTATGATAAAATTTGAATGGGTAAATAGTATGAAATGACAAATATAACCCCAATACAAATATCCTCCATTTGTCATCCAACGAATAAAACGCAACGTCCTCCCTCACACAAAATCATAAGTTGGTTACTTTCGCTTTGACTTTTTTGAGGACCTTCGGCTTTCCAGCTTTCTCTGTGCAGTTTCAAATTCCTCTTCAGACGGCTCTGGCATATGACCTCCACCATATTTTGAAACTAGAGATGAGAACATAGAATCAAACTTGTCCTTCCTCTCACATTGACGTTTTGATATAATAGCATACAGATCTGTTTCTGATTTCTTATTTGATCTGCAGAAGATTTAAACATGATTATTCCTACATTAGAGAGTAAATAACATACGCCAAACCCTGACTGATAAACTTACTTTGCCCTCCTTAAAGGACTAGTTGGTGGTTTGGTTTCTGATATTTTCTTTGCCCACTTCTTGTAGGCTTTTGTTTCCTTTAGTTCTCCTGCAGATAACAAGCATCAAGGAAATTGCCGAAAAATACAAGTAAAATATTTGCCAATATTGATATGCTCAGTCTCTGCTAAAAGTAAAATAAATTTCCCATTTTTTATGGACTTGGAGATCTATTTGACAGTTAAAAATTCTACTATCTATTTTCCAATAGTGAAACCTAGATCTAGAGCAAATGTCTAATTGGAATTTGGGCCAACAAAAGCTGGTATTATTCTTACCAGTAGCTATAGCCTCATCAAGAATATCCTTGAATCGGTGTGAGTCAAGTTTAGGATCCGAACACAGCATTGAATAGAATAACCTGCAAAGGGAAGTTACTCTAGATGTCAAGCGGAAATCCTTTAAAAAAATGTCTCCTGCTAATCACGATGATTTCTTACCTGTTCATATTACCCTTGCACTTGTTGTACAGACCAATCAAATCATTTTTCTCAGAGTCAGATCCCCTATAGTTCGCTTCAAACTCCTCAATATCAGCTTCAGTGACCTATTCGCGTGTATAACAAAACTACACTAATGAAAACAAGTATACCACAGGGCATCAGGGAAAAAAGGATCATATATTAAAACAAGAACCTTCTTGTACATTGCTCTGAAATATTCTTTAAGGTTCTGAACAACATCTCCTGCAAGGTCCTGATTTTCAGAAAAAAAATAAATAAGAGTGGTGAATCTCCAGGACAATGCTAAAATATCCTGAAATGCTAATCTTTCATTCTGTTGTAGTGTTGTACAATAAAATTGTTACAATAAGAACAGTTCCCTCCAATAACAGTAAACAGATCATAAAGACTTACTTTGTATATAGACATCGCAAATTACAAATTCATTATATCACGGCTTCATTAGTTTATTGGCAGCTGCAAATATTGAAACACTTACAGCATCATCAACACAACCAGTCTGATCATAAAGGGCCCGTTTTTCCTCATCCCCAAGAATTGAGATAACGTTTTGCAATTGCTGAAACTTTGCTTTCGCTTCCTGTAAATGAAGATGACCAATTACTACTGCAAAGATCTAAAATTTTAATAAATCGACTAAGGCATAACAGGAAACATTAAACAAAATACCTCATCACCAGGGTTCTTATCAGGATGCAGCCTCAATGCCAACTTGTAGTACGCCTTCTTTATTTCCTGTTGAGACGCTGTTCTCTCTACACCAAGAACCTAAAAACAATCAAGCAATAGGTCACTCTCCAAAATATCCTTGTTCATACATAACTGTGAATTAGTGGTGTTGATGCCATATGACTCAGAGAATCATAGGTGTTGCTGTCATGTGACTCGGGTCGGGTTCAATTCATGTAATCAGCCTCTTACATATGCAAGGTAAGGCTGCCTATGATAGACCCACACAATCGATCTACCCTTCCCTAAACCCAAAGATATCAAATCAAACCAAAACCAACTCCTCTGAACAAAAAGAGGAAAAAAAAGAAAAAAGAAAAACGAAAATGGTTGTATAGTTGTGGTCCTTAAATTTCTATAACAAGTGAAATTAGTGTAATTTGGTGTATAATGGGAGGGAGTTTGGGGAAAAATAATATTGGAAAAAGTTCAGCAATGCCCCTGTGGTTTACTCCAGAATCACTTATGCCCCTTTAGTTTTTTCTTATCACATATGCCCCTGTTGTTTGTAAAAGGGTATATTTTTTATCACATATGCCCCTGTGGTTTCTTATTTTTTACAAAGCATAGGGGCATATGTGATAGGAAAAAAAACCACAATAGCATAGATGATTTTGAAGCAAACCACAAGGGCATTGGTGAACTTTTCCCTATAATATATAAGCTCACCATCACATTTTTACTTCCTATTAGAGAGATCTTATGATGTTACAACTTACAAGATTGCATTCATTCACTTCAAACATGAGTTGTCTCATATCAATAACCCTTTTGTTTTTACAAATGGTTCAATATGCGTAATGCAACCCTAGACAGGCAATGTAAACATTCATGGGTATATTCACTCCAAACATGAGTAACACAAAGAAAAACTCTCCTCAAATCTACACACTACTCTATCAATTTCTCAAGGCAAAAACAATACAAGGACCATAGAATATGAAGAATCCAAACAAACACCACCCATATGTAACCTTATTAATTAAGCTTATTGCTACATACCTGAACTGAATTTTACATACCAATATCTAGGCAATGAAATAAAATAAAATAGAATAATATATTTTCGGCAAAACATAAAATGTGGTGTCGTAATTGAAGGATTCAAATAAACGGGGATACCTGGTAGAGGGTGTTGTTTTCTTCGTGATTGTGACGGTTGAGGTCAGATTCGATTTCCTCATCGTCGGAAACCCTAGTTCTCTTCTTCTTTCCCATTTTTTCTGATTCAATAATATCAACTAATTTGGTGATGGTTACGGTGACGGTAGATATATATGTGCACGCTTAATTTATATCGATTTCATGTTTATGAATAAATAAATAAATGTTTTAAAAAAAAAGAGGGAGAGGAAAAACACAAATAGGGATTTCGCGCGCACATCAATTCGTTCCCGCCATCATGTTCTGCTGCGGACTGGTTTACTGCACGATTCCAGAATCAAGTGGAAATGAATTAACATCTCGGTTTGACTCCAAAGTGAAGAGTTAGAAATATTAATTGAGAACCAACTATTTTCTTTTATAACCTCAAACGACCAATATATTAACCGTTAGTTAATTTTTGCATCGATTAATTGTTAAGATTTTTGTCAATAAAATTTATTAATTAATTATTAATTCACAATAAATTTTAACCGTTGATTGACGGAAATCATCAGTGTTAAGATATTGGTTGTAAGAGGTTATAAAAAAAATAGACTGTAATTATTGACAAAATAAATTAAAGAAGCTGATTTGAGGAAGTTTATAGTTTTTGAATTATTAAAGAGTAAGGATATTCTAACTACCAAAAATTTTCACTACTAACTTATTACTCATCACATCACCATTAAATCAAAGAGAAAAGAATGTTAAAAAGTTTTTGAAAAAAGAGAAAATATTAATCTAATGGTGATTAGATAAGTAGTAAGTTGGTAGTGGAATATTTTGGTAGTGAGAATATCCCTCTTCTTTCTTAAAATATTATAATAAAATGTATATAACTATATATATTTTTACGATGTTTTTTTTTTATACATTATTTTTACAATGTTAATATATAATATTCTTTGTTAATGAAACTTTTTTTTATTTTTTCTTATAAAATAAATTTCTCACTTTATTATAGGTAAATTCTTTAAATCAGATTATATTCTAAAAGTAAAGTATAATAGTTGATGAAAATTAAAGGCAAAATTTGTGACATTTCAATAATATAATATCTAGTTACAATAATATCCCCATAATTTTTTAACGATTTTTTTTTTTTATACATAATTTTTGAATGATCTAATTATGTCTGCAAAGATTCAATTTGAAGTAGCAATATTTTGTTTTATTTTTGTTAACAGAGCATAAATTTTATGATGTGCGTCTGACAATCTCTTTTGTGGGAGAAATTCTAAAGTATGCTCTGATTTCAAATATTGTTGCAAGGGAAAGGATATTGTAACAAACAAGTTGTGTTAATACTATGTTACTAACAATCAATCTCACCGTTAGATCGCTTATGTTGATCCAACGGTTATATTTGTTTTCATCTTTGTATGATCATGATTTCTCAAACTTAATACTTTATATTTATTTTCATCTTTTTATGGTTATAATTTCCAATATTTAATTCTTTCACTCTAAATATGGGGAATCATAACCATACAAAGATGAGAATAAATATAACCGTTGGATCAACATAAGTGATGTAACGGTGAGATTGATTGGTAGTAACATGGTAGTAACACAACTTGGTTGTTACAATATCTTTCCCCATTCAGAATACGTAAAAACTTCTTCTTCTTTTTTTTTTTTTTTTTTTGATAACAAAAAACTTATTCTTTTGTTTACTTTGCTTATGACATTTACTTTTTGAGTAAATATAATTTTTGATCCCTAATAAAAAAAACACAGTCCCCACTTTAATCCCTTACAAAAAAAAAAAATAGTCGGTTAGGCCCTATAAAATTCAAAGTAGATCCACTTTAGTTCTTTTGAGGAACTAATATGGGTCTTTTTTGAATTTGTGAGGAACCACAATCTCAACTAAATGGATCTACTTTGAATTTGTTAGGGATCTCGAGACTAATTTTTTTTATGAAGAACTAAAGTGAATATTTATTTTTTGTTAGGGACCACAAAAAATATTTACTTTCTACGTTTATAGTGTCAAGTAGGAAATTACTATGGTCCTCCTAAGGATATGATTATCATGATGTGTGATAATAGATTTATTAGTAGTTGATTTTTCTGTATATCCATCACTTCATCTATTATTCAATTAATCTAAACTGAATACTGTCTAATTAATTATAAGGGACGAATTCTTCTAAAATTGGAACAATTTTTTAAAAAAATTATCAAAATGCCAAGCAAATAGTATTTTTTATCAAGCTGCCATATATTTAAGTTTGCTACCAGTAATAGTGAACTCGGTTAGGCCAAATGACATATTTCCATTAATCAGCTTTTTAATAAATCTTCAACATGAAATCATAGTTGAATAAGTTCGCTATCACTAATAGCGAACTTGGTACGCTAATGGGAACGTATGACGTGATCTAACCAAATTTGTTATGATTAGTAACGAACTTGGATGAGTGACAGTCGGGTAAAAAGTATTATTCACATGTTATTTGGAAGAAAAAAATTTGGGAAAATGTGACATTCACACCACTGGTTAAGGAGAAACTCCTTCCTACTTGAACCAATAATTATTTATTGTTGAAACTCATTACAACCAATAAATGTTTAACCACAAATTAAGGTACATGTAAGGTGAAAACTTTGGTGTCATATAGCAACATCTATGAAGCGAGAGTTGCTTGATACGTGTACCCTTATGCATACCAAGCATGAGTTGTTTGCTAATTTAACAATAAACTAGATAAGACCCTCGTTTAACAATAAGAAGTCTATAAGAAAAGATAAATTTTATTCTGTATTTCACATATAGACCACAAAACTTAGCAAAGACTATGATGTTATGAAATAATGATTCCACCCTTTAAAAAGCATGTAAGGGCCTTAGCATATGGAAAGAAATGATACAGCCGGAATATTAACTATGTTCCCAAGAACTGCATTTACACCAGCTCCAGTGAGAGAGAGTGGCCTGCATCAAGACAGAGAAAAGAAACATCATTGAATTTTTGCAGTTGCATCAGAAAACACCATATGAAATGTGGAATATCATGAGTCATGTTTATTTAGAAAACTTTTTCAAAGACAACATTATTTTGATTTAAAGTTCCCAAAATCTACCAATACAGTTCAATTACTCGACTTTCCAAAGAGAAATAGTTGGATAATCTTTGGTTAAATCTAGCATAAACCAAAGATACAACTACAACACAAAATGCAAAACAAAAAACAAAAGAAAAACGACTTACCTGCTTAGCCAAATTGGTAAGGTAGCAAATTTAGAGGGTAACAGTTAATAGTTAGAAACATTCTGATCATAAAAATTTCCATACGTCAGATTTTACTTGTTAATTGAAACTGTGTATCCCACGAAAAGAATTGTCATTCTCAAAAATGTTGCCAGGAAAGAATGCCTTCAGTCAATATTTTCTATGACAGTCTACCTTAGCTTTGCTATAATTATGTTGGCATGCAAATGAAGCATGATTAAAATCACCAGACCAGATCAACAAAACTAAATACGAAATACACAACAGTGCCGTCTATGATTTCAAGGACTAGATGGTTCAGAAAATAGCTATATGTGGCGGGTCAAACTTTAACTGACCAGTAGTTTCTTGAAACCATTCTGCGTCTTGAGACTTGAGAGAGCATACAAATTCTCCCTCTACAGCTTCAGAAGTGGCAAATATTGGTGAAAGAAATCCATAGGCTGCTCCACCTACAATATTTCCAACAATGCCAAACACAGGCCCAAAAATCAACAGACCGGCAGTATGCATGTGCACGTTACAGGCTTTTGTAAAGGCACTAATTGTTTAAATCTGTATGCTAGGGAAATCAATACGAGCAAACAATTAAATTTAAATCAATGAGCAAGAACTTGAGAGGCTGAAGCCAAGGAAAGCACCTCACAACCGAGTGATATGTCCAAATGTTGTGTAGCCCAAAGACCAATGGGCAGAGAATCACACCTGAAGTGATAGTGCGATTTGAGAGTGACTAAGTTTGACAATCATACTCTTCATGCAGAACCTTCACTTAGCATCTATTACATATTCTGTAGAGGAAAAGTAAACAAGCATACCACCTGTTTAATTCCTTGGTTGTGCCTTGAATATGTCAAAGTTGACCTAAACTACTATAATATACTTTGTTTGTCATTCAAATAATTTTTCTTTTTCTCTTTTTCTATTTTAAGTTTCTAAATCTTGCATTTACATAAAATTTATGTGCAGATCTTAATAAACAAATCTACCAGATTGATCATCATCAAAGCATGAGAATTTTAATTACTATTCCTTACTAATGAGATACAATCACGGAAACATCACCAGTGTGTTTCAGATTGATATTAATTTAAATGAGTAGATCTTCAATAAATATATTTCATATTGGAACACATGCGAGAAACACCAATGTTGCCTCCACCATTGTTAAAGGAAAACAAAGCTGATACGATACCAAACTTATGGTTGAATTCTAGAAGTGTATACACGGGATCAAAACATGCTGAGTCATGAAATCAGTTATGGGAGAATATTCCCAAATTTGTGAGAGAGGGAATTAGTTAGTAACTGTGGCAAGTTTGTTACTACTGAGCTGTTAGAATAAATAGGGTATAGTAGGAGGATGGAAATATCTTTGGGCATTTTGGAATCTTGGGCACCTTAGGATGATTTGGGAGAGACTAGGGGCTCTAGAATTCCTCTAGAATTATCTTTTACTGTTATTTCCTTTTCTATTAGTACATTTCCAGTTAATTGTAATTTTCATTGTCTTTGTTTTACTGTTTCCGGATTGTACTTATCTCTTGATGAATATATGAAAATCTTATTATTCAGGCCAAAGTCTTTCTTCTTTGTGTTATTTCTGTATTTGAGTAGAAGGTCAACAAAGCCTAATAAATTTCACATAAAATTGAATGATTGTTTAAAATACCTTGTAATGAAGATGTTCCATTACAGTATTGCATTCTATACAGTAATCAACAATATATTTCTTCCCTTGCTTTCAACTTGTATTTCCCAATCAAAACATAACAAAAGGAAGCCCAAATAACAGAGAAGAATAGAGCCATAGTCATTGACATTTACCTTTGATGTTGCCTTGAAGCCAAAGGCCGATGAAAAAGAGGCAGAAATGATACAAAGCTCCACAATAAAGCCAAAAATTCCTTACGAGGTTTCATTACGCGGCCACCCAGATCTTTGAAAACCACCACTACAAACTCATCTCGCTTCATGTACCACCATCACTTCCCTCAAGCAGAAAAGATCCAAAGTTTGGCTGCGTTAATCTTTGCTGAGAGGAGATAAAGATAGGAAACTATATACCCAGAGATGCAAAAATCCAGTTTTCTATAAGCATATTTGAATACCTTGCATATCATATCATCCTCTACAGTTGAGTCTATTAAAAATAACTCTAGGAACTCGATCACATTATGCCCATGCTTATACATTGACAAGCAGCTATAACTTGCAAGTTTTAGGATCTGATCCAACTGCAGCCAGGCTGCTTTGTGGACCCAAAACCTCTCATCATATCCCTCAGATTAGCTGCTTCTTCCCACTGGCCTGCAGCAGCACAGATATTCGATAAGAGCACATAAACTGATGGGTTGTTATGATCTCTTTCCAGGAGAAGTCTAGCAACCGTTCTTCCTAGTCTTATATTACCATGAGCTGCACAAGCACTAAACAATGACCAGCAGATATTGGAATGTGCTCCAAAGTACCCGCTTTCAATTACTCTTTCTGCCTCATCAAGGTATCCACTGCGACCCAGCAGATCAACTATGCAAGAAAAATGATCCACACTTGGCACAAGTCCATAAATTTTCACCATCATATCAAAAATACGGGTACCATCATCAACTAAACCTGCATGACTGCAAGCTGAAAGAACTGCTGTAAAGGTAGCCTGGTCTGGTTTGATTCCAGGTGAGATTTGCATTGTCTCAAAACAGTACACGGCTTCTTCGCCTTCTCCATGTTGCGCATAAGCAGATATTAGAGCATTCCAAGAGATTGTATCTCTTTCAACCATTGCCTTAAATACTTTCAAAGACCTGTCTAAAGATCCACATTTAGCATACATTGTCACCAGGGCATTACCCAAAGAAATTTCTGAAGAAAAACCCTGTCGTAGTATGTAACCATGAACCTGTTTCCCATGACTCATGGTGGAAATGCTAGAACAAATGCTCAAAATAAGACTGAGGGTATAGGCATTTGGCTTGAGATGTGTGTTAAGCAATGCAGAGAATTGCTTTAACCCTTGCTGAGGGCATCCATTTATCAGGAACCCAGATATGATACTGTTCCAGGATATCAAATTTTGATATGGAAGATCAGAGAAAATTTGAAAGGCCCGCTTTATCTTTCCATGTCTGCAGTATGTAGAAATTAATGCATTCAAAACTTCAACTTTCATAAGCCCATTTTTGGATAGGAGGCAGTGGATCATCTCCACAATTTGCAAAGAGTCTGAGGCAGCTAGCAGACTTCCATAAGTAAATTCATCTGGTTCAATTCCAGCTCTCCTCATTCTCAGGTAGATTAATATTGCTGCTTCCTTACGATTCTCTTGAAAAAATGTTGAAATCATTATGTTCCATGAAACAAGATCCCTTTCTTCCATTCTTTCAAAAATATTTTGAGCTTCATTCACCTCCCCAAAGCTGGAATACATGGTCATCGTTGCATTGTTCACAGCAGCAAAAGCAACAAAACCCATTTTGATAGCATGTGCTTGTGCTTGACAGCCAACTCTTAAAGATGAACAAGAGCTCATGACACTCACAAAGGTAAGTTCCGTTACACCAAAACCACCCCGTTGCATCTCTCTGAACATCATAAACGCATCTTCATTTCTATCCACAGTTACAAAACCATCTATCATTGCATTATATGTAATATGATCCCGCACGGCAGCTTCTGTTTCCTCAAACACCTCACAAGCATCCATAACACATCCACAGTTAAAATACATAGTGATCAGAGAATTAACCACAGAAGTCCTCCCCAAGAAACCACTTCTGACAACTAATCCATGAACATGCCTTCCATAATCCAAAAGCTCCAAAGAACACAAACTCAACATGCTGGCAAAGGTGTAATTATCAGGCCTAACACCCATCCTATGCATATCCCTGAACAAGTCCAAAGCAAAACCTTCATGCCCATTATCCGTGCAACCAGTAATGATGGCATTCCAAATAGCCACGTTTCTCACGGCAATTTCATCAAACACTTGAAGGGCATAATCAACGTGTCCCAGCCTAGTTAAAGCAGATAGCAGTGTTGTCCACGAATACACATCTGGGTTTTGTATCTCTGCAAAGACACATTCAACAGAAGCAAGGTGTTCAGATTTCGCATAGAGAGAAAGCAAGGAATTTGCAACATGGGAATGGGCTTTGAGGCCTGTTTGAATGGCGTGGGAGTGAAGCTGGTTCCCGAAGGTGACATGGCGCGTGTTGGCAGAGGCAGCGAGTGCTGTTGAAAGGGTGTAGTGGTCTGGTCTCAGAGTGTGTGATGAGTGAATTTGGGTGAAGAGTTTGAGAGACTCTGTGTATTGGTTTGAGCGATTGAGTTTTGCAAGCAAGTGGTTGAGCTTGATGAGTTGTTCGTTGGAAAACCAAGAATTTTTCATCTGTCATTTCTCTGGTCATTTCATTGCGTTTGTCAGATGTAGGAGTGTAACTAGAGGCGGCAACTTTTAAAACGAACCACCGACCACAAACACCAGACACGAAAAAATCTGTGTTAGGGAGGATCCGTTTTCAAATACATTGGCGTTTTCGATTTCAATTTTTAATGGATTATTTTTTAATAAAGAAATTAATTGATATTCAATTAGGATTTGTAAGAAAAAATCACGTAGTAGTATTCGATTAAGATTTTGAAAGATTATGTTAAAGTATATCAAAATTCGTTGTATTCAATCAAAATTTCAAATAAAAGGAAAAATAATTTTATGGTATTCAAAAACTTAACGATTTTAATGAATTTTTTATTTGTGTGAATTTCGTGAGTCTTTTTAATCAAAAATATAAATAAAATATCTCTCACAATCTCAATCTAAACCTATATTTTTTAGATTTTTTTCTTCCTTTTTGAAACCAGGTTCCGTTATGGGAAATTCTCAAAAATAATATATTTTTTAGTGATTTTTATCACAAAATAACTCAGAAACAATAAATGAAGGTTTTTTCATCCGTTTACCTTTAATTAATTAATTAATAATCATTTTGTCCCTTATTTGAAACTATCTACCAATCTACCCATCTTTAATCGATTAAGTTGAACATTTAATCAATTAAATGGTCAAGTGACAAAATGATTAATCGATCAAATCTCCGAGAACAAAGAAAAACATACTTATCTTTGCGTGTTGATTCTGCTTTGGTCAACACGAAGAACCCCTATTTTTAAACTCTGGTTTTGTTTTTAACACAAAAATCATGGATAGTAAAATCACTGAAGCGAGCGAATGTTCTTGGTTCTTTCATTTTTGCAGGTGGCATATTCATCCCTTACTCAATCTAGAATCATGGATTACCAAAAGTTCCCTGCTTTTTTGTTTTTCGGACGTTGTTCCAAATCTGGATTTCAAAACAAAAGTTTGTTTCTTTCATTGTTAATATATATTCACCGCAAACCATTTGAATCTCTGATAGAACAAACATATCAAAATCATTTTTTTCCTTTGATTTTCTCTCTAACCAAACACCAGAGAGAAAAGGGGTGTGTGGCAAATGGGGGCGTACAGAGCTGATGACGATTACAATTATCTGTTCAAGGTGGTGTTGATTGGGGACTCTGGTGTGGGAAAATCCAACCTTTTATTGAGGTTCACAAAAAATGAATTCATCCTTGAATCCAAGTCCACCATTGGAGTTGAGTTTGCATCAAGAAGCATTCATGTAGATGATAAGGTTGTCAAGGCTCAGATCAGGAGAGGTGAAGATTCATTTACTCATTCTCTCTTGTCTCCTTCATGTTACAATTGAGCCATTGATTCTGTGTGTTGAGATCGCCTTATATGTGTTTTTTTTTTTTTTTTGAAATTTATGAATGTCCATGATTTGATTGCAATGGATATAGGTGGCCTTTGAGAGATTTATTCGATTAAGTTGAAGATTTAATAAATCTTCAACTTAATCATTTTTGTTAATTTTGATTATTTAATCGATTAAGTTTTCAATTAAATCGATTAAAGAGGGGATATATTAGTAGATAGTTTCGAATAAGGGGTAAAATGATTATTAATTAATTAATAAAGGGTAAAAAGATCAAAAAGCAAATAAATGAACAAAATTATAATATAAAAGATCGTAAAAAATCTTATGTGACTCTCCTCCACTCTTTACATTTTTCCTTTCAATCTTCTTATTCTTATTTTTTTTTACTTGCCTGAATCACACATCCTATCTAAAATATATTTTCTTTTTCAATTTTTTTATGTCTGCAAGTGTGCAGACAATGGCACCCAAATGGGTCCGCCATTGTATGGATTGTAATGGAACATGAAAGGTCATGAGGCATAAGCATAGCAAAAGAATATCCACACATATTTTATAGAGAATGGATCCTCTCATATTAAATAAAATATAATATGGTCATTGTGAGAAGTTATAATTATACAAAAGTGAATCAACAATATTAAAGGAAGAGAGACAAAAATATTGAAAGACAAAAATATTGAAAAAGATAGTTATATAATCATTACTATTGACTTATCTTTGTATAATTATAATTTGTTTACACTCATATTTTATTTAATATGAGAGAATCCATTTATTTTTTATAATAATAATGAAAATATTAATCAATTTTACCTCTATTTTTAAAATTTTGTAACTTAACTATATATATATATAGGGTTCATTTTTTATGCAGTTAATGCAGATAAGTTATCTGTATTGAGCCCAAAACGATGTCATTTTGGGGCGGAAATCAATATATTTTTTGTAATTTTAATTTATTTCAGGGTTATAGTAGTCTTTACAATTATAATTTTTTAATATTTCAACACAAAACGACGTCGTTTTAAATGTAAATTGTAACAGCCCGTTACGTACCGGTATTGTTAACATTAATTATGATATTAAGCGCAGTTACAATCGCAGCAGTTCATTTATAAAAATGAGAGTAAACTTTTTCCGATTATTACGCGAACAGTAAAAGTATAAAAAGCGTAATAATAAAAAGCTGTGACCGTAACTGAAACTCTAGCGGAAGACTTTCTTAACTATTTATACACTTTATTTTATTACCTACAAGATACTAAGGGGTTCCCATAAACCCACTTAGCCAATTCCTCATTTTTACGTTTTTACCACTTAACCGGACTTGCTAATTTGTTTTTCTACGAACACAAAATAAAAATCCAAACTTAAACTCCAGGTTATCTTTTTTCCTTATTCAATTACCTTTCTAACAAGCTATCACACACTCGATTCCGAGCTCGTGAGCTCCGGTTATCGCCGTTTGAAGTTGGACAAACAACATTGCCTACCAACTCCAAAACAGCCTAAAACCTACAATCTTCATGGAATAAAATGTACCTAACCGCCCAACCAATGGCTCTCAAACTTTTACACCATAAACTAGACACCTCGAACTTCGATTTGATATATCGTATGCTTAATTTGACCAAGTAACGAAGCGGGAATTAATTTCTCAAAACTACCTCAAATCTGCCAGCTAAAACAGGACAGAACAGGGCAGTGTGTGACAACAGCCCCCATGGGCTGCGCACACCACCAATGAACCTAGGATTTTGGCACAACGTAGGGGACATCTTAAGCTTCAAAATAGCGTATGGCACGTCCCAATCGGACCACTATGGAGAAAGATACGCTCCTCCAAAGTTCACCCAAAAACTGCCAATTCTACAGAAAATTCGCCAGAGTTTCCTTTGTATTTCCTAAAATCCCCAAATTTGCATAACCTGTTTAACACCACTAATACACCTGAAATCCAGCAAAATCCAATGGGTGGCACACACAAGGTCCAACAACGCCTTGGGGCACTTACAACCCAATCCAATATACACTTAAAACATAACGATTTCATGCATAATACATAATACGGGTAATCATAAACTTACAATAGGCCTAAAGCCCTTCCATCATGCATTTTCATTCAAGAATGCATCAATTACAAAGTACTAAAGTTCATGGCCATTTTACAACATAATGTATCAAGGCCTCAAATACAAGAAATGTGGCAATGGACAAGTCCCATGCTCACTCAAAATATACAGTTTATCCAAGGCATGAATATACAGTAATAAACAAGGCTTAGAACATAATCATGAACACTACAAAAGCATGGAAATCACATCATGCAATATGTTCATGACCTAAGTCTCAAAATACTAAATGGCATGCTATGTGCACTCCAAAGTCTCCTCCAAAATATCATGCAAGCTCACTGCACCACATGCAATCCGCTGTCCACTAAGTGGGCTTCTTGCCCGAAGCTCCTCCCGGCTCATAATGCCCTGAAATGTGGTCCCCCAAACACGGGGTGAGATATACAAATATATCTCAGTAAACCAAGGGCCCTGGAGGCTTCTCCACCCCATGGCTCACTCAATGTGCAAATATAACATCATATAATATGCATGACATACAATATTACCAACAACTAGAGACAAACCGAGAACATCCACAATTGGATTTACGTTCAAGGACTCCATCATATAACTCCCGAGACCTTCCTGGCGCCTCTCCCATGGTTGAGAAGACTCCATGGCAAAACCCAACTGGAACTCCTCATGAGCCCTATCCAGCGGAAGTCCCACGTTTGGATCATCCTGGTGTCGCTCCCAGAGTCGACCCCACGGCAAAACCCAACTGGAATTCCCAGCGGAATTATCCAGCGGATGTCCAAACCAACACACGTCAACTGGCCAGTGACCAAACAATTTTCACACATAACAAGCAATATGGCATGAAAGCACATAATCACACAATGCCATAAACACAAAATCCAACCACAACCTTCCACTAGGTGTGGTGTAGCACACAAGGGATTAAACCCCAGTTCCAAGGGTTTACCTCAACATCGAGCCAATACTCCATACATAAGCTCCAAGCTTAATCCTCCACAATCACGTCCGTGTGAGGCACCCTACAATAATCAACATCATGATCAACAATTTTCCAAATTACACAAAACCTCAAATTTCATGAAATTTCCCAAATTTTTCCTAAGTTAAAAATCTCACTTTTACACCAAAATTTTTCATAGCATTTCTAGCTTACAAGCATCATTCTAAGGCATTTTCATCTAATAGCATTTTTCCATTTGGGCTCTCTATCATCACACATCTAAGATTAAAGACTTAGTGCATAAATTTCTAGATCTACAAAATCAACCGTAAAAACACCACAAATATACTCACAATCTATGGTAGACACACCACCAAGGCTTCACCAACCCAAGGAAGATCCAAAAACTTCAAAAACACCAAGAACTCAGATCTTCCCTTGCTCCAAAACGTCCCAAGGAGGTGATTTCAAGACTTTGGAGTACTACCAATGGCTTTAGAAGGTGATTTGCATCAAGTTTCAAGCCAAAGATCACTTGATTTGGTTGAGAATTGAGCAAGTTACAAGAAATGGATTTTTCCAAGCTTTTGGCCATGGAGGGAGGGCTGCCCACGGGAAGGAGAAGGAGGGAAGAGAGAGAAAATGCTATGTAATTGTGACTTTCAAGTCACTTAAACCACCGGCGGGCCCCACACGCGTTTTAACTTTAATCCAATCATCAATTTCAACTATAAATCCATGATCTACATATTTTTCTCGTTCATGTCATATTTTTATTTTCTAAAAATACTGATAAAAATTTCACTCCTATTGGTACAATTATACCGCAATATTTTTGCACCGGAAAAATCATTATTCATCAAAATTTTCAAAACTTGCCTATTCACTCAATTTTTCATCCTGGATCCATATCCGGCATTATTTTTATCATTTGAGATCCCTAACTCCACTTTTCATGCCTCGGTTTGCGTTTTTTGACAATTTACCATTTTGCCCTTGATACTCATTTTGACCTCAATTTCAGGATTTTCACTAATCCTTCCCTTTTAACCCACATTTTATCAAATAAATTCACATTTGAATTTACGAGTTGTTATATTCACCCCATCTTTTTGGAATTTTGTCCGCAAAATCAACTATGCACATATGCTAACTCAGGATACAGCCAGAGAATCTCAATCTCCTGTCCCCAAGTAGCTTCATCAAGTGTGCGGGCTTCAAACTAAATGTTTACATTTCAATCTTTTGGCTTTTCAGCCTCTTTTAACAATGGCCTTGCATTTTAAAGGCCCGATGGGAGACTTCAAGTCCTCCCCAGTTTCAATATCATCCGGTGACACCACATGTGAACAACCGGAGCGTACATCGCAGTTGCGCACTTTCTCTGCTTTAGCAAGCCAATTGCTTTTCACAATTCAGACTACCTAACGCATATAGCCCATAATTTCTCTTGGCAGGTTTTCCTACCTAATTAATGCATCAATAACTATACCCATAGGGTCATACCAAGTTCTGTCCAAACTGTGCCACACAGGCAACTATTACTTTCTGACACATTACAGCCACAATTATCCTTCTTTGATTTTTATTTCTACGGAGTATTAACTCTCTTCATCAGTTTTTTCCACATTTCTTATTCCACATTAAACACTGTTATGGAATCTCACAGCCCCTCAGTGCACTTCACCGAGTAATCATCTAGTTCACGCTCAATATACTTTTATTTTCTGAGGGAATAATCCCCATTTTTGGCACTCAGCCACAACTCGTATATACATATACTTTTCTCATGTTTAGAAATTACAACGCGCAATTTAATTTCTGCACTTTATCGTAAAACAAGCACAATCTTTGTGCTCAACTGTCAATCTAACCTTACAGGTTTACCACTTTCACCAAAACACAATGGCGAATCACTTCCTCAAGATATTTAACTGGTACTCAATGGACCACACATTACAACTTATACCTTTCATCGGCCATTTCAAAGCCTTCAGCCACGAATCCACTCATGAATTTTCATATACTAGATCATACTTACAATTTCAACTAATCATCTCAAAACTTAACACATAGTTCATCATTGATTTCTCACATTAAAGGCAACATGCCTAAGATTTCCACTAACAATTTTCTTTAATTACCGTTCTTTAATCACGTTACCAATTCCACATGTGTTTCATTCTATACTCATCACCTTCATCATCATTTAATTCAACCAATATGTATCATTCCAAGGTCACATTTCATCTCTCTCTCATACCTGTCCCATCATATAGGGATTTTCAAAGCCTAGTTATCATGCCACAAGGACTAAATCCATCACTGTCAATACTTTCATAATTTCATATCGTCTGGTATACAAGTCTCTCAGACTATTCAAGGTACTACTAGCACACTCAATCATATATCTTGGTACCTAGCCAAGAACAACATCAACATTGTGTATTTTCAACACATCTCTCACTATAATTTGCATCTATACAACTCCATCAGTAACTCTACCACCAGGGCAGAGGTATCAACCTTTTATTTCACCAAATACCCTTCTATTTAACAGCTAGTACCACACCTCCTTACTTGACTACATCACAATTAATCACTTATTAAAACCATTGACCACCAACTTAGCTTAACATATCGCCATCACAAGCCTTCCCAGAAGACTTTGACTCAATCCATCAGTACTAATCAATTTTACGTTCCCTTCACATAGGGTGATAATCCAATGATTCATCTCACAATTTCCGTAAAACCACAATTCCATGCTACCACACTTGGTATACACTCATGCACATCTCCGAGTGCTCACATTCATAATTCAAACTACCATCTCATGGCACCTCACATTTTTCATCATATTTGACATATTACTGTTCACTTAAAGTTATCCAAATTCACCTCTTGCGTTCCTCACAAGATACAATCCTCTAATGCAATGGGTAAAAACATCCTTAGGTTTAACCCCTCGAGCTCTTGCTGTCCTAAGGGCCCCAGGTGCAATGCCCCACCAATCAGAGAATCTGTCCTTATAATTTACGCAAGAAGAGGTAACATGCCATCGGCTGTACTAATAGTCCCACTAACACAAGGTTCTACCTCACACCACATTACTTATACAAAATAATAATAATCTCCGGGAACATAATCCATACGGAGATAGCCATACACTCCGGGCATATAAGCCACACAGAGATAAACACATTCACATCACATCCGTATATAACGGCAAAAGAGTTTTATATATATACATAATGGTATACTAGTTATATCTTACTTGTGCACCATCCACTATGGCTTTTCAAATATGGTTCTTTTCTCAACAGTTTACTCATTTAACTTGACTAGTCATTAGTCTTCGTCCACAATATAATCATCACCACATGATTCTAACATCTTCCTCATACTTTGGCACATAATCTTCAATTCTTATCAGTACCCATGCTCGGTACAGTTCTAATCCGTTGTCCATCATGACTCATAGCAACTATGCTCAACACTGTAGAAGATCCATTTCATTAAAACAACATTACTTTTTCTCTCAATATTTCACTATGACACCAAGAGTACCCTCACTTACCAGTCCATGCATTCAGCGCATCAGGACCACCAGATACATTTCAACTTCGAGCGGTGCTCGCCTGGGACTTCCAAGAGCAACACCTCTTAGGATTCAATCCACAAGGGAAACCCAGGACAATCTTAATTGTCACATTATTAACAACATGTGTGCCATGGTATAACTTGCACACCGGGACTCCATCATGAATCCCATACCAAATTGAGCGTCCAATGACACTCCAAAAAGACAATCTCTTCAACCACTTCCCATCATAAGGAATTTCAATTGCATCATTTTTCTTTTACCAAAGAGTTTACTAATTCATTACAACACATATATACATATAGGCACCCCGGCCTTCACAAAACATATATATACATATATATATATATATATATATATATATATATTGTCACTTAGCCATCACATGATCATTATCCACATATAATTAGGCCACATCATCAACATTTCAATGCTACACAACATTATGGAAGCATATTAGTACCATTACTACACCACACTCAGTTATGTTTTTTCACCTCACATTTGTTAAGTCCAACCATCATTATATTATGGACCCTCATACTTTCAATCAAGTTCGTCCAATGCCATCCATGGCAATTTCCTCAACTTCTTATATTATACTCTTTATACATATAATATCTTCACTTATATTCAGCCAACATTAAATCATCTTGGACTAAAGTCCCATTTTCAACATTGAATTATCCAACACATCATTTCCATAATTCTTTTAAGTTACTCACAATCCTCAATCCAAATTTTGAAAATTCAATTCATTTCCACATCCAAACATCTTAAGTCATCCAAGTGTATGCCCTTATCAAGGGTCTTATAACCTTATAATTTAACCCTAAGGTACCCAATATTACATATAAGCACTCATATTCAAAATTTCACGAATTCATCGGGGTTCCAATCCCCCACCATGTCAGAGATATACCACTAATTCCACGTATACTCAATTGTTCTAACTCCCCATACATTTAGGGAAGACTTACCAACATCACCATCCCAACATCAACTCAAATCAATCATTTTACTAATCAAAAGACCACACATTCAACTATGGTAGCATTCTACCCAAAATGGTTAAACATCTTATCTCAATTTATTCTCACCAAGTCCTCAATTACATCAAATTCACTTACTAACATATCTATCCGTGGAGCAGTCAACACTGCACCCACCTCCACAGTCTAAGGACTGACATTGGTGCTCCAGGGTTGTCACGAAGGCATCTTATACTGACTACACATATGACACGAAGAAATGGGTTGATCAGGCCCAAACTAAGGAATCACATGTGCAGTACTCAATAAGAGTCTACGTACAACTATACAGCACTCACCTCAATCACAAAATCATCAGAGTTCCCTAAGAAACTGCTCTGATACCATAAAATGTAACAGCCCGTTACATACCGGTATTGTTAACATTAATTATGATATTAAGCGCAGTTACAATCACAGCAGTTCATTTATAAAAATGAGAATAAACTTTTTCCGATTATTACGCGAACAGTAAAAGTATAAAAAGCGTAATAATAAAAAGCTGTGACCGTAACTGAAACTCTAGCGGAAGACTTTCTTAACTATTTATACACTTTATTTTATTACCTACAAGATACTAAGGGGTTCCCATAAACCCACATAGCCAATTCCTCACTTTTACGTTTTTACCACTTAACCGGACTTGCTAATTTGTTTTTCTACGAACACAAAATAAAAATCCAAACTTAAACTCCAGGTTATCTTTTTTCCTTATTCAATTACCTTTCTAACAAGCTATCACACACTCGATTCCGAGCTCGTGAGCTCCGGTTATCGCCGTTTGAAGTTGGACAAACAACATTGCCTACCAACTCCAAAACAGCCTAAAACCTACAATCTTCATGGAATAAAATGTACCTAACCGCCCAACCAATGGCTCTCAAACTTTTACACCATAAACTAGACACCTCAAACTTCGATTTGATATATCGTATGCTTAATTTGACCAAGTAACGAAGCGGGAATTAATTTCTCAAAACTACCTCAAATCTGCCAGCTAAAACAGGACAGAACAGGGCAGTGTGTGACAACAGCCCCCATGGGCTGCGCACACCACCAATGAACCTAGGATTTTGACACAACGTAGGGGACATCTTAAGCTTCAAAATAGCGTATGGCACGTCCCAATCGGACCACTATGGAGAAAGATACGCTCCTCCAAAGTTCACCCAAAAACTGCCAATTCTACAGAAAATTCGCCAGAGTTTCCTTTGTATTTCCTAAAATCCCCAAATTTGCATAACCTGTTTAACACCACTAATACACCTGAAATCCAGCAAAATCCAATGGGTGGCACACACAAGGTCCAACAACGCCTTGGGGCACTTACAACCCAATCCAATATACACTTAAAACATAACGATTTCATGCATAATACATAATACGGGTAATCATAAACTTACAATAGGCCTAAAGCCCTTCCATCATGCATTTTCATTCAAGAATGCATCAATTACAAAGTACTAAAGTTCATGGCCATTTTACAACATAATGTATCAAGGCCTCAAATACAAGAAATGTGGCAATGGACAAGTCCCATGCTCACTCAAAATATACAGTTTATCCAAGGCATGAATATACAGTAATAAACAAGGCTTAGAACATAATCATGAACACTACAAAAGCATGGAAATCACATCATGCAATATGTTCATGACCTAAGTCTCAAAATACTAAATGGCATGCTATGTGCACTCCAAAGTCTCCTCCAAAATATCATGCAAGCTCACTGCACCACATGCAATCCGCTGTCCACTAAGTGGGCTTCTTGCCCGAAGCTCCTCCCGGCTCATAATGCCCTGAAATGTGGTCCCCCAAACACGGGGTGAGATATACAAATATATCTCAGTAAACCAAGGGCCCTGGAGGCTTCTCCACCCCATGGCTCACTCAATGTGCAAATATAACATCATATAATATGCATGACATACAATATTACCAACAACTAGAGACAAACCGAGAACATCCACAATTGGATTTACGTTCAAGGACTCCATCATATAACTCCCGAGACCTTCCTGGCGCCTCTCCCATGGTTGAGAAGACTCCATGGCAAAACCCAACTGGAACTCCTCATGAGCCCTATCCAGCGGAAGTCCCACGTTTGGATCATCCTGGTGTCGCTCCCAGAGTCGACCCCACGGCAAAACCCAACTGGAATTCCCAGCGGAATTATCCAGCGGATGTCCAAACCAACACACGTCAACTTGCCAGTGACCAAACAATTTTCACACATAACAAGCAATATGGCATGAAAGCACATAATCACACAATGCCATAAACACAAAATCCAACCACAACCTTCCACTAGGTGTGGTGTAGCACACAAGGGATTAAACCCCAGTTCCAAGGGTTTACCTCAACACCGAGCCAATGCTCCATACATAAGCTCCAAGCTTAATCCTCCACAATCACGTCCGTGTGAGGCACCCTACAATGATCAACATCATGATCAACAATTTTCCAAATTACACAAAACCTCAAATTTCATGAAATTTCCCAAATTTTTCCTAAGTTAAAAATCTCAGTTTTACACCAAAAATTTTCATAGCATTTCTAGCTTACAAGCATCATTCTAAGGCATTTTCATCTAATAGCATTTTTCCATTTGGGCTCTCTATCATCACACATCTAAGATTAAAGACTTAGTGCATAAATTTCTAGATCTACAAAATCAACCGTAAAAACACCACAAATATACTCACAATCTATGGTAGACACACCACCAAGGCTTAACAAACCAAGGAAGATCCAAAAACTTCAAAAACACCAAGAACTCAGATCTTCCCTTGCTCCAAAACGTCCCAAGGAGGTGATTTCAAGGCTTTGGAGTACTACCAATGGCTTTAGAAGGTGATTTGCATCAAGTTTCAAGCCAAAGATCACTTGATTTGGTTGAGAATTGAGCAAGTTACAAGAAATGGATTTTTCCAAGCTTTTGGCCATGGAGGGAGGGCTGCCCACGGGAAGGAGAAGGAGGGAAGAGAGAGAAAATGCTATGTAATTGTGACTTTCAAGTCACTTAAACCACCGGCGGATCCCACACGCGTTTTAACTTTAATCCAATCATCAATTTCAACTATAAATCCATGATCTACATATTTTTCTCGTTCATGTCATATTTTTATTTTCTAAAAATACTGATAAAAATTTCACTCCTATCGGTACAATTATACCGCAGTATTTTTGCACCGGAAAAATCATTATTCATCAAAATTTTCAAAACTTGCCTATTCACTCAACTTTTCATCCTGGATCCATATCCGGCATTATTTATATCATTTGAGATCCCTAACTCCACTTTTCATGCCTCGGTTTGCGTTTTTTGGCAATTTACCATTTTGCCCTTGATACTCATTTTGACCCCAATTTCAGGATTTTCACTAATCCTTCCCTTTTAACCCACATTTTATCAAATAAATTCATATTTGAATTCACGAGGTGTTATATAAATGCAGATAACTTATCTGCATAAATATTTTTCTGATATATATATATATAGGGAAATGATCTGTTTACATTTTTTTTATACAAATTACACTAAGTGTGACCAGTCATACACTATTGATTAGTGTATGACCGGTCAGACATAGAATAGTTTGTAGGGGTGTTCATTAACCGATTCAAACCCGGTGGCTGAATCGAAAAGCTGAAAACCAAATTAACCGAAAACCGAAAAAACTAAAACCGAAAAAAACCCGCAATATTTAATTGGATTGGATTGGATTCTGGATGGGTTGATGAAAACCGATCCAATCCAATCCAAACCGATCCAATTGTTTCTCAATCTTACCATCTACTTACTTAGGCCCTTCCCGAATCATAGCCTAAAACCCATATATCAAAATTCTAAATCCAAGAACCATTAACCCATAATGTTGGAGAAAGTGGGTTGTGCTTGATTTATGTTATGTTTTTTTTCGTAAGATATATAATATATTTTTATTACATAGGTTATTGTTGTACATTAACTCCTCTATAGGATGGAGATTTCGGTTACTTCGTATATCAGGAAACCATATTATAAATTTTTTGTTGAAAGTAAAAGATGTTAATTTAACTTATTGTTGTACAATGCTTTCTAGATTGCACAATAATCATCATACAAACTTTACAAAGCCGATACATATAAAAAAATGTTATTTGTCAAATAATCAGCATACAAATCTTAGGCTTTTCAAAAAACCGAAAACCGATCCAATCCAAACCGAATAAAATTGGATTGGATCAAATCGGATTAGATTAAAAAAAAAATCAAACCGAATGGATGATTACATGATTAAACTGAAGGAATTGGATCAGGTGATTTTTACTTCCAAAACCGATCCAATCCAGACCGCGAACACCCCTAGTAGTTTGTAATATATTTTTTTATAAATATAACCTTCCCCGTATATGTAATCATGAAACATAAAAGGAATTTGGAATTTTTACGGAACAAAATATGGAGGACAATACTTATATAATATCATGTCAAATTATAAAAAGTTAGATACATATAAAAAGAAAATAGAAAATTAAGATCGAACACTATGAATAGTAGATTTTTAAATTAAGGGGACGTTCGGTAGATAATAAATTTTTTCGTGTCTGAAAATTATAATTATCAAAAATATGATATGAAAGTTGTTTCTTGAGGAATGTTATCAAAAAGTTATTTTATAGGCCACAATATTACCAAAATTCTATTATAAAAAAGTGTAAAATTTTATCCCAAAAAAAACGTAAAACAAAATTATGGAAAAATCAGATTCTCGGATAAATTTTCAGAAATCTTATACTAAATGTGGATAAATAAAATTACCACTATTATTTTTCAAAAATCTCAAAAAATTTCCTCTAACAAATACTCATAATGAAACAATCATAAATTATAAGAAATTATGAAAAAAAAATCATAAGAGATCATCCAAATACAATAAATATAACATTATAGGATATTTTTAATTAGGGTTTTATAAGAGTTATGTTATAGAAAAAGTGATTGTGTTATGTTATAAAGATTCATTTTGCGTGCCGAAATTATTATTTTTTGCTGCGGGCCCCACAAAATGATGTGTGTATAAGAAATTTTTTGTGGTCATGTTAAATGATTGATGATAAACCCTTTTAATTATATTACAAATCATTCAATTATTAAATCATATAAATTTATCACATTGTTTACATGTGAAATTCGACATAACATGATCCATGAACACTCAACGCAAAAGAATGAAAGAAGTTGATGACAAGATTGTAAGTTACGAGGTATTGAACAATAGTCTTTTATAAGCACTAAAGAATAGGTGAAATCTCAAGAAATTAATAGGCAAGAAGTTTCAACAAAAAAGAAGAAGCAAGAAGTTGAAAATAACATGAGATTCGATAATTTAATACAAAGATATTCTGCGATATATTAATTATTTGAAATTACCATAATAATAATAAAATATATCTTCTATGTACATTTTAAGACATTATATAACCATTCATTTAAAGGATAGGATAGTCTTACAACCAAATAATGTTATTACTAATGTTACGATCATATCTTAACCGTTGATTTCTGTCAATTAACGGTTATTATTTATTGTAAATTAATAATTAATTAATGAGTTTTATTTGAAAAATGATAACCGTTGATTAGCGGAAATCAACGGCTAAGATGTGATCGTAACATTAGTAGTAACATTATTTGGTTGTCAGAATATCCTATCACTTCATTTAATTATAAGATCTTATAAATTAATTAAGGATTTAGTGTTTGTGATGCTCTCCGGCAAGTATACCGATCGCACAAGTAATAAAGTGATAAGAAAAGTTCGTCTCCACAGGGATTGGGATCTAATATCAATTAAACTTTTTCTCAAAGAATGGAAAAATTCAAATAGGGTTGTGACAAATATTGTCAAATTGATGGAAATTCAAATCTGAAAATAAAAGACTTATTTTTGTATTTTTGTTTTGAGAAATAAAACAATAAAAATGAAAATTGTTTTGTAAAAAGGATATGAGAAAAGCATTGTAGCCAGGGTTCATTCACCAAATGATCCCCGCTTTTTTACTCCGGATTGATTTACAATAATTATTTATATAATTACTTAGATAAATTATCATCTAAAAGATTTAATAGTTAACCCTCAATTCCTTGCAGGGTTAACCCTTTAATCCAATGAGAAACCCCAATTCCTTGCAATGTTTCTCATGGGATCAAGCAATGGGTGCGATAATTTAAGCATCTGCAATCATGTACACGTCTATTCCTAGCACGCATATAGATTGTTATCTTACCCCCTTTCGAGATCAAAACCCCAATATTCCTATCTAGGATTTTGATCCTCAGAATATCCCCAACTATCAGATTGATCAACTCTAACAAAGAAGATATCAAATTCGCGCAGAGTAATGATAAAGATAATTATATAAATCAAAAACCATAAACCAATCCTTCGCATCAAGGGTTCACATATGGATCGTGACCCTGACTACAATAAAAGATCTAGCCAATCAACATACTGATTGCTGATCTAAAATTCAACATAAACTAAAAATAAAAGAAAAAGAAAAAGAAAAAGATGAAGATCGAAGAACGCGAAGAACTCCACAGCAGCCCCTTTCTTCTCCCGGTCCAGAT
Source organism: Gastrolobium villosum (assembly GCA_032173675.1). NCBI lineage: Eukaryota > Viridiplantae > Streptophyta > Magnoliopsida > Fabales > Fabaceae > Gastrolobium > Gastrolobium villosum. Next base: position 50,894 of record JAVKPL010007242.1, on the reverse strand, counting down.
CTGAATGAATGGAATGGTGGAGGACCACCCTTTTTATACTTGAGTTTCTGGACGTTGTAACAGCCCGTTGTACACCGGTATTGTTAACATTGATTATGATATTAAGCGCAGTTACAATCACAGTGATTGAGTTAATTAAATTACGGGCAAATTTTTCTTTTAACATATTCCTTTTCTTACATCAATACTTTTTCCGTAATCAATTGAAACCACACTATAATTGTAAATGCAATTTGCGGAAGCATACACTTTTGCTAACATCATTCACCCTTCTTTCATTCCATTCATTTAAACTCACCATCTTACTCTCACCTTTTACCAAGTTATAGTCCTTTACGTTGTCTACGCGTGGTTTCAAACCACGTATCATTTGGAGTTCTACCCATTAAGTTAAGCCCCTTTCTTTTAGTCTAGAAAAACCTGAATTTTCGAAAATTACACTGTGGTAATCGATTACCAGTGGGTGGTAATCGATTACCACAGTGTAATTTTCGAAAATTCAGGTTTTTCTAGACTAAAAGAAAGGGCTTAACGGTAATCGATTACCACCTGTCAAAAATGAGGCAGTAGCTAAATTTCTCAATCCTCTGTTCTGGTAATCGATTACCAACTTTGGGTAATCGATTACCTCACATGGTAATCGATTACCAAAGGCCAGTAATCGATTACCAGTGAAGACAGTGGCCAATTTTTCGTCCCCTGTTGCAGGGTAATCGATTACCATGCCTTGGGTAATCGATTACTATGCAGCAAAATGACAGATTACAGCATTTTAAGCCCCAAAAAGGGTGTGTAATCCATCCCTAACCCCTTGGTACTCCACACAACACATAATCATGTCCTAATGTAGGCTCTAGGCCCTTCCATCGTCCAATTTCCTTAAAACATGCATCATTTACAAGGTCCTCAAATAATGGCCATTTACATACAAATATGGACCATTTTTACAACATGAATACCAAGACTTCAAGGCTATGAATGTGGCAATGGACAAGTCCCATGCTCACTCAAAATATACAGTTATCCATGCCATGAATAATGAAACATAAACAAGACTTAGCATATAATCATGAACACTAACAAAAGCATGGAAATAACATCATGCAATATGTTCATGACCTAAGTCTCAAAATACTAATGGTATGCTATGTGCACTCCATAACTCCTCCAAAATGTCATGCAATCCCAATGCACCGCCTGCCCATCCAATGTCCACTATACGGGCTTCTTGCCCGAAGCTCCTCCCGGCTCATAGTGACCTGAAATGTGGTCCCCCAAACACGGGGTGAGATATACGGATATATCTCAGTAAACCAATGGAGCTAGAGGCTCTCTCCACTCCATGGCTCACTAAAATGTATAAAAATGACATCATGTAATATGCAAGTAAAACAATATCACCATCCAACTGGAGACAACCCAAGAACATCCACTCATGGATTCATGTTCAAGGGCTCCATCATATAACTCCCGAGACAATCCTAGAGCTTCTCCCATGGTTGAGAAAACTCCATGGCAACCCAACCGGAACTCCTCAAGAGACCTATCCGGCGGATGTCCCACGTTTGGCTCATCCTGGAGTCGCTCCCAGAGTCGACCCCATGGCAGTCCAACTGGCACTCTGTCACGGAATGATCCAGCGGATGTCCAAACCCAACACACGTCAACTGGCCAGTGACCAAACAATTTTCACAAAATACAAGCAATATGCATACAAGCACACAATCACACCATGTCATAACTACATCATCCAACCACTACCTTCCACTAGGTGTGGTGGAGCACACTAGGGATCAAACCCAAGTTCCAAGAGTTTACCTCAATACGAGCAATCCGTTCCAAACGTATGCTCCAATTCAACTTTCCACAATCACGTCCGTGTGAGGCACCCTACAATAATCATCAAATCCAAATTACACCAAAACTCATTTTTCATGAAAATTCCTCAAATTCCTCTAAGTTAAAAACCTATATTTTTCACCAAAATTTAACATAGCATTTCTAGCTTACAAGCATGATTCTAAGGCCTTTTCATCTAATAGCATTTTTCCATTTGGGCTCTCTATCATCACACATCTAAAATCAAAGGTTTGAACATAAATTTCTAGATCTATGAAATCAACCATCAAAATACCACAAATATACTCACAATGTGTTGTATGATCACCACCAAGGCTTCACTAAACCATTAGAAGATCAAAGCTCCAAGAAAACTCCAAAAACTCAAGTGGGTCGAATCTGATTTTGCCAAAAACGCAGCCAAGGAGGTGGATTCAAGGCTTCTAAGTGTTGCCAATGGCTTTGGAAGGTTGTTTACAATAGATTTCAACACCAAAATCAAGCGATTCGGTGAAGAAACGAAGAAATGAAGAAAAGATGAAGAAAATGGCTCTTGGTTCACTTTGTGCAGGGAGGGCGCGCGAGGAAGAGGAGAAAAAGAAAGGAAAGAGAGAAGAAAAAGAGGGTGGGGCCAAGTGACTTCGGTCACACGGGTCCCACACGCGATCTAACTTTAACTCTGATAAAAATTCCGCTCACAAATTCTTGATCTACATATTTTTCCAGTCCATGACATATTTTTATTTCTCCAAAATCTTGATAAAATTTTCACACCTATCGGTACACTCACACCACAGTATTTTAACACTAAAAATCACTATTCATCAATTTTTCCCAAATTTGCCTATTCACTCAATTTTTCGCCCTGATTCCATTTCCAGTATTACTTTTGTCATTTGAAATCTCTAACTCAGTATTTAAGCCTCAGAACACACGGTTGGCAAATTACCATTTTGCCCTTTTTGCCCATTTTGGCCATAATTCACGGATTTTCACTAATCCACCAATTTTCCTTTCACAATATAATATTAAAATACACATTTAAATATTTGAGGTGTTATAGACGTGGTCCATGTGATGTTGCGTGTATAGATAAGGATGACACTTCAGCGTGATGTAATGCTGACAAAGCATCCTATCTTTATTTGCTGCAGTGCCAGCTGTGCTTTGACTCAGCGCTTTGATTGCAGATTCTTTTCTTAATTGCTTCAGCGCTAATTGAGGATAGTTTGACATGTGATTTAAATGGTGCAGCATTGATCAATGATAACTTGGAATTTGACATGATGAGCTTTAAATGCTGATCCGTGTGCTGTTCCTCTCAAAGTGTCTAGATCTGCCTCCCAATTTTTGAGTTCCACCTTCGGGTTTTGTGAAGAGTTCTATTTATAAGACTCTCTTTTTCCTCGCACAACACAGTAATTCTTTCCCGAAAATGTCGTGAAACGTATAACTGAAGATTTAATTAAAACTTATTACGTAACTGAAGAATTAAATTAAAACTTATTACGTAACGTAAGAATTAAATTAAAAACAGTTTTGAATTCAAATTTTGAATTCAAAATTTCACTTTTTTTTCCTGTAAAAACACAACTAAAAGGTGCATATTGTTGACATACAAAGAATCAACATAATTAGCAAATATGTATTTAAATTGCTCTCTTATGACTCAATTCTTGTCAATTTTAACACAGAAAAATCACACTTACCAGAGGCACATCAAACCATTCCCAGATTTAAACGTTGTTGTCCCCAGCAATGTAAAAGACTTAATCCAGGAAATATTCACTTAATCCAACATAACAATCATAGACACTATCAGATACAATATGCCATGCATTCCTGACTCAATATCATGAACTTCCAATAATGCCATCAGCTTCTTAAATATACAAGTCTACATTGATTACCCCTCACACAGATAAATAATGTTCACTCAACACTTAGTGTTTAAGGGTATCATGAGCACTCAATTACTCAAAGCTATAACACTACCATATGCTTGATTATATTCTCAAAAATTCTTAAAATTGAAGAATCAAACACATGCATCAATTGATCAAAAGGACTTCACAGGTTGTAACTTGGCCGGGGTAATAGGTAGGAAAATTTGGATAGTAGTTCAAACAACCAAGAGATTGAAAACTGATATTATTTCACTTTTAACGGATTCAATCAATTGTTTTGCTCCACTAACATTCCCACAGAATTTTGGGAATTAATTCCTTCCAACCACCTTTTATTTTTTTTTTTCTTTTTCTTGCTTTTCACTTTACCCTTTTTCATTTTGCCCTTTCTCTCTCTTTTTTTTTTAAGGGCATAGATGACTTTTTTTTTCATCCCTTAATTACTTGACCATTGTGGAGCTTACCTCAATCTCTTTATTTTATTTTCAACACATTCAATGATTCAATCTCAATCAAGGTAAGTCACGAAAAATGGATATAGGCTAAGCCATCAATCAGGCCACAGGTCATTTATCAAGAATTAAGTTCAGGCTCAAAGGGCTAGCAAGGGAAAATCTCATACAGGTGGGTTATTTTGGCCAATAGCAAATAAGAACAAAATGCCTTTATCATATCAATCAATGCATGCATAATAGAGAAACAAATCAAGTTCTAGAGTATTACAACAGTGAGGCCTATCAATAAAAATTTCAGTGTTTAGGCTCAAAACCTCACAGCTATGGTATCAATGCAGACTCAAGAAAATTGACCTCAGACATTATCAGAATTTCACAATATTAATTCAGACAAACGAGCAATCATGCAATCTAATTATGCCTATGCAATGTTATGTCAGAAAGTCATACAATATATTCCAAGAATTTAATCATGTACATTAACAAGATGAACACATTTAAACCTGGGATTTGTTCAAAACTCACATTTTTTTAAAAAAAATAACACAAAATAACTATAAAAATAACTAAAAAATAAAAGAGTTAGAATATCTCCCCTGATCGAAGAATTGAAGTTCTAAGGTGCAAGCCAACCATTCCCAGATTTAGAGCATTGCTGTCCTCAGCAATAATTAAACCCCAAGAAGGAAGAAAATCCTGCACAATAGAACAAATAGTGGCATATAGAAGAAACTATAATGCACACATTAAAACATCAAAGAAAAATATACCAACACAAAATAAATTAAAAATATGAAACAGAAAAATAAACTAATATACAATATCTCCATCAGCAAGGAGATAAGATCAGCCCTCCATGTCATCCCCTCAGCAGTGTGGGATGACTCAGCAAATGAAGGGTCTGGTGGTACTGGTTGCCTTGGTGTATGGGACCACCATTCCCAGATTTGATCCAAACCATGGATCCATGTTAAGAACTCTTTGAAGCTTTGATTTTTCTGAGAGATAGAGTCTCGGTATCTCTTGTCAAAGAATCTTCTTTTTGAAGCCTTCATTTGTCGGTGATCCGCATATATTGTCCAACCAGTGTCAAAAAGTTTGACCACCTCCTTTCTCAGTACCTTCTTCCTTATAGGATGACGCCTCCTTTGGGGTTTCCTCCCATGTTTGTCATTATCCTCATTGAGAATTTTGTGGGTATGGGAAGAGGGATCTTTATCCTTTAAATCAGTCTCTCGTTCCTTCAGTGCTTCAATCACCGCCTCCTTATTACCCAAGAAGACATCTTTTACAGTTTGAGGAGGCTCCTTCAATTCAACTTTTGAGGCACTATCTTCTTTGTCCTCTTCTTTCTTTAAAACATCAAGATTAAAACAATCATCTTTGGGAAAAGAATGTTTTATTGAGTCAAAGACGTTGATGGTAACGGCCTCATCATTCATTCTTAGCTCAAGCTTCCCGTTTTCAACATCAATCAATGCACGAGATGTAGCTAAGAAGGGTCTTCCCAAAAGAAGAGGCATCTCTTTTTCTTCCCCAATATCAAGTACCACAAAATCAGCAGGAAAGATGAACTTGTCCACCTTCACAAGAACATCTTCAATGATTCCGCTAGGTTTCCTTAAAGACCTATCAGCAAGTTAAAGAGAAACCATAGTGGGTTTTAGTTCCGTGATCCCCAAAGATTTGCAAATAGAAAGAGGCATCAAATTAATGCTCGCCCCAAGATCACATAGTGCCCTTCTGATTTTTGTATTACCAATTTCAATGGGAATGTTGAAGCTTCCGGGATCACGAAGTTTAGGAGGATATTTTCTTGTAAGGATAGCACTGCACTCCTCAGTAAGTGCTACAGTTTGGCACTCTTGTAACTTGTGCTTCCTTGACAAAAGATCTTTCATAAATTTAGCATAATTTGGCATATTGACCAAAGCTTCAGCAAATGGAATATTAATATGAAGCTTTTTGAAAAGGTCCAGGAACCTACCATAATGCTTTTTCTGATCATCCTGTTTGAATCTTTCAGGATATGGTGCCATAGCCCTTACATATTCAGGACTTAATTCATGCTTCTTTTTTTCAATTGGCTTCTCCACTTCATTAGGTTTTTCAATTTCTTTTTCTTCTTCATGCTTACCTTTAGTATCAGGAGATGGAAGTATTTTTCCACTTTTAATTGTGATGGCCATACAGTCTTCCCTTGGGTTAGTAACTGTGTTACTAGGGAAGGTACTTAGAGTTCTATCAGCTAGTTGTTTAGCCAACTGGCCAATTTGATTCTCTAGATTTCTGATAGAAGCCTGTGTATTTTTTGTATTGGCCCGAGTCTCTTCCATAAAGGCATTGGAGTGTTGGGCCATTTGTCCAACTAACCTTTCCAAATCAGAAGGCTCCTTAGCTTGGACTGGTGGAGGCTGCAAGTAGTTGTTGGAATTGTAATCCAGTCCTGTGCCTTGAGGACTCCTCTGAAAATTGTTATTTCCAGAAGGGAAATTCTGATTCCTAAGAATGTTTCTTGGTGGAGACCTTTGCTCGTACCATACTCCATTCACCTGCACTTGTTGAGGAGAGTCAGAAGATAATAAAGATGAGCATTCATTGGATTCATGCTCACCCTTGCAGTATTCACAAACCACAGATGCAACTTGCATAGTGGAAAGTTGCATCTTGTCCAGCCTTGAGGTCAAATTTGCTAGCTGTTGTGCTAACAATTTATTTTCAGCCAGAACCGCATCATTGTTATCCAGGTGTAGTATCCCTCTCTTAGGCTTGGCTGTCAAAGATTCATTTTCATTGGCAACCATTCTTTCTATTAACTCAAGAGTTTCATTTGCTCTCAAGGATTTGATGCTACCACCTGCTGCACCATTCAGCACCATCCGAACTTCAGGTTTACACCCATTGAAAAAAATTCGGACCTGATCACCATTGGTCATGGGGTAATGAGGACATCTCCTCATTAGATCCTTGAAGCGGTTCCATGCTGCACACATAGTTTCACCCTCAGACTGGGTGAAATTGGTGATATCATTCACCATCTGGTTAAACCTCTCCATGGAAAAGAACTCAACAAAGAATTTATTTGAGAGACTCTCCCATGATGGAATACTTCTTGCTGGTTGCCTTTCCAACCAATTCAAAGCTTTCCCCTTTAGAGCAAAGGGAAACAGTCTCAGCCTGACTGCGTCATTTGACACCTGGGGGTGTTTGGTTGAGTCACATATCATCAGGAATCTGTCAATGAATCTGTGAGGATCTTCATTCTCCTCTCCACCAAACTGAGCTCTCTCTACCAATTGAATATTGGAAGACTTAAGCTGCCAATTATTGTTACCAATATCAGGTTGAACAATGCTTGAGTTAGGCATATTAAAAGATGGAGTCAGAATAGTATCCATGAATGGATTGTCTGCAACATTGTTTGCAGCCATGATTTGTGATTCTTCAGGCAGAGTTTCTAACTCGTTGAATGTAAGCTTCTTCCGAGCAAGTTTTCTGTTCTCGCATACAACTCAGAAAAGAGATCAGTAGCACTGTTCAAATAAAAATAAAAATTAAAATAAATAAAGAAAATAAAAATATTCACAAATATTCACAAATCCAATCCTAAAGATCAAGAATATATGATATAAGATAAACCAATCCCCGGCAACGGCGCCAAAAACTTGATGCTCTCCGGCAAGTATACCGATCGCACAAGTAATAAAGTGATAAGAAAAGTTCGTCTCCACAGGGATTGGGATCTAATATCAATTAAACTTTTTCTCAAAGAATGGAAAAATTCAAATAGGGTTGTGACAAATATTGTCAAATTGATAGAAATTCAAATCTGAAAATAAAAGACTTATTTTTGTATTTTTGTTTTGAGAAATAAAACAATAAAAATGAAAATTGTTTTGTAAAAAGGATATGAGAAAAGCATTGTAGCCAGGGTTCATTCACCAAATGATCCCCGCTTTTTTACTCCGGATTGATTTACAATAATTATTTATATAATTACTTAGATAAATTATCATCTAAAAGATTTAATAGTTAACCCTCAATTCCTTGCAGGGTTAACCCTTTAATCCAATGAGAAACCCCAATTCCTTGCAATGTTTCTCATGGGATCAAGCAATGGGTGCGATAATTTAAGCATCTGCAATCATGTACACGTCTATTCCTAGCACGCATACAGATTGTTATCTTACCCCCTTTCGAGATCAAAACCCCAATATTCCTATCTAGGATTTTGATCCTCAGAATATCCCCAACTATCAGATTGATCAACTCTAACAAAGAAGATATCAAATTCGCGCAGAGTAATGATAAAGATAATTATATAAATCAAAAACCATAAACCAATCCTTCGCATCAAGGGTTCACATATGGATCGTGACCCTGACTACAATAAAAAGATCTAGCCAATCAACATACTGATTGCTGATCTAAAATTCAACATAAACTAAAAATAAAAGAAAAAGAAAAAGATGAAGATCGAAGAACGCGAAGAACTCCACAACGGCCCCTTTCTTCTCCCGGTCCAGATCTGAATGAATGGAATGGTGGAGGACCACCCTTTTTATACTTGAGTTTCTGGACGTGGTCCATGTGATGTTGCGTGTATAGATAAGGATGACACTTCAGCGTGATGTAATGCTGACAAAGCATCCTATCTTTATTTGCTGCAGTGCCAGCTGTGCTTTGACTCAGCGCTTTGATTGCAGATTCTTTTCTTAATTGCTTCAGCGCTAATTGAGGATAGTTTGACATGTGATTTAAATGGTGCAGCATTGATCAATGATAATTTGGAATTTGACATGATGAGCTTTAAATGCTGATCCGTGTGCTGTTCCTCTCAAAGTGTCTAGATCTGCCTCCCAATTTTTGAGTTCCACCTTCGGGTTTTGTGAAGAGTTCTATTTATAAGACTCTCTTTTTCCTCGCACAACACAGTAATTCTTTCCCGAAAATGTCGTGAAACGTATAACTGAAGATTTAATTAAAACTTATTACGTAACGTAAGAATTAAATTAAAAACAGTTTTGAATTCAAATTTTGAATTCAAAATTTCACTTCTTTTTCCTGTAAAAACACAATTAAAAGGTGCATATTGTTGACATACAAAGAATCAACATAATTAGCAAATATGTATTTAAATTGCTCTCTTATGACTCAATTCTTGTCAATTTTAACACAGAAAAATCACACTTACCAGAGGCACATCAGTTTGTCATTTTAAATGATACAACTTTGTGTCATTTTTAATGAAACTACATCGTTTTAATGTGTTTTATCATTTTCTCTAATTTATAAAATTAGAAATAAAAAAAATGGAAGAAAGAGAATGTAAAAACTTACCGACATAGTTTCATTAAAAAGAGGAGAGATATTCTTACTACCAAAATTTTTTACTACTAACTTACTACCTATCTAATCACCATTGGATCAACTTTTTCTCTTTTTTCAATTTTTTTTTAACATTCTTTCTCTTTGATTCGATAATGATTAAATAGATAATAAATTAATAATAGAAAATTTTGATAGTAAAAATATCCTCTCTCTATTAAAAATAACATAACGTCATTCAAAATGAGAAACATTTTTTCCGTTAATTATACAAATAAAAACGTTTGATAAGCACCACCGACTCAGACCAATGTTCTCAAGTTAGGAGATATAAAGTTGAAAAAGACACACATTTTTTTTTTACATGACACGACATTGGACCGAACCTAACCCCTTCACTTCTCTCTTATCTCTCCTTTGTGTTTCTTTTAGCAGCGTTTAATATTGAACTTTCGTGTGTTTTCTGCTCTTCTTCGATTACTACTACGATTATTATTATACACTGTTCTTTCCTCCGTTCTAAAGGTCACAATTATTTCCACCCTTTTTTCTTTTCTTTTCTTTTCTTTCTTTCCAATATTTGTTTATTTTCTTACATCTAACAAATTTTCTTCTTTCAGTAGTTACCTGACCACTGTCAGCACCCGTTAAACCAAGCACACAGGTCAGAAATTTGTGTAATTCGTTTTTTTTTTAATTTAAATTATTTTTTTAATTTTGGTTTTTTCTTGGTGGGTTGTCGATTCTTGATGATGGGGTGTTAAATTTGTTTTCCTTTTCTCTTTGGTGGCTTATGGGTTTTCTGGGTTTGTTTGAATGCTAGAATTATTGATGGATATTTACTTATTAGGTTGTTGGGTTTTGTTTGCATGATTGAATTGTTAGTGAAATGATTGTTATTTAATGCGTTGGTTGGAATTTGGAACTCTGTCGCTCCAATTTTTATATCGTTTATTGAGGGCTCTTGGCGTTTCTTCCTTGTTCCTAATTTTAAAATACTGTGTTTTTTTGAAAAAGGAAATTTCTTTTGGAATTTGGAACTCAGTCTCCAATGTTCATATAGGTTATAGAGGGCTCTTGGCGTTTCTTCCTTGTTTCTAATTTTAAAATACAGTGTTCTTTGAGAACGGAAAATTCTTTGGGGCCAACAATTGCAAGATGCATGAAGAGTAGTGACCAAACGAGAATGAATACTGCTTGCTAGTTCCTTTTGTATCGTAGTTGAGATTGGCATGAATGACTGACATGATATCTGCATTGTAAATGACTTGGTAGGAATTGAATATTGTTCTTGTTGTAATCCTTGTGTTTGTTTGGCATCTGGTTGCTGGTGTCTAAGAACTTGCAAGTGCAATTTGCTTGTATTGATTTACTACATTAGTTTTGCTAGTTTCGGATGCAAGTTTTTGTGATTAATTTTGTATAGAAATAGGTTTTTCTTTATGTGTGTATTTTCCAGAGAGGCTGAGGTGCTATCGTAGGCATTTATTAGCATCCACATATAAAATGATTAGATCAGTATCAATTAGGAATAGCAATTATTGTCTTTTATCAATTTAGCATTTCAAGTCTTTGTTATAAAGGCCAAATGGCTGAAAGGAATAAAAAATCACTCCTCATTAAATCCCAACTAGCGAGGGTGGGGTGAGGACAATTCTTGTACGCAACTTGCATATTTGCACAGAGGTTATTTCCTGGATTCGAACCCGTGATTTTTTAGTCACAAAGGGAGTAGTTTTATCATTGCTTCAGGCTCATCCTCTTTCTTATAATTCTCTAATTCTCTTTTCTCTCTCACAATTAATCAATTGTTCCTACCTTTCTCTCTTGCTTCCTCTCTCTAACTTAAGTAAAAACTCACTTAACGTGCTATGTTTGCAGGTGGTCAAAAAATTATGGAGTCTCATGATGAGACAGGATGCCAGGCTCCAGAACGCCCCATTCTTTGCATTAATAATTGTGGCTTCTTTGGAAGGGCTGAAACCATGAATATGTGTTCCAAATGTTACAAGGACACACTTTTGAAGCAGGAACAAGGCAAACTTGCTGCAACATCCGTTGAAAACATTGTGAATGGCGGTTCCAGCAGCAAGGGGAAGCAGGCCGTGACTGTGGGTGCTGTGGATATACAAGTTGGAAATGTGGAGGTGAAGACAGTCAGTGCTGAGATTTCTGGGGATTCATCATCTGTTGAGAATTTGCAGATTAAAGCCAAGACAGGTCCTAACAGATGTGCTACTTGCCGGAAGCGTGTTGGATTAACTGGTTTCAGCTGCAAATGTGGAAACCTCTTTTGTTCAATGCATCGCTATTCTGACAAACATGATTGCCCTTATGATTACCAGAATCTTGGTCGAGATGCTATAGCTAAAGCCAACCCTTTAATTAAGGCAGATAAGCTTGATAAAATCTAGAGATATGAATTGGGTGTCTCACCTTTGGCTGTCTGGGATTTTGAAGTGTGCTTTAGTGATTAAATTGATCCATGTCATGATAGTAAGGACTTTTAGGGTAAAACCTGCATTCCTTGTTGATTGGTGAGGATTCACTTGTTAGCTACCGTATGTTTGTGCCAGTTTGATGGACGCTACTGGCTCATTTTGTAATTTGATTTCCTGGTTGTTCTACATTTTTTTCTCATTGCATTAATGGTATTTCCTGCTTGTTTTGTATGCCTTTTGCATTTAGTATTATTTATAATAATGTTGATAGGAACTGGTATTCATACTGAAAATAGGATAGAGCACAAGGATGAAATCACTCCAAAATTCTGTTATCCTTTCCACTATTCCTCACCTCCTCCTCATTCACGTTTCCTTTCCTCTCCAATCCTTGCACATACTTTCTCTAATATCTTGCTACCACATCTTTGGAGCAGCTCTTTGTGACCGAAAGATCACAGATTCGATTCAGGAAATAGCTTCTAAGGTTGTGTACAATTAGCCTTCATTTCTACCTTCACAAGTTGGAGAGTCTTCTGTGTTGAGATTTACCTTTTTTACCTGCTACAACATGTACATTCTATTACACTGTGCCACCACTGTTTCCTCCTTACTCCTAGCAGCATTTCTATTTCTCTCGTAAATATGTAGTATTCCATGGTTCAACACTCCGATCCTACCGTCTTTTTTCTTCTCTTATACACGTTTCAAAGGCCATCAAATGTTTATTTAGTTTTTAATGCACAAATAATGTGCAATCTTAAAGTTTGAATCTGGTTGCTGGACTTTGTTCTTGATATACTCCTCAGTCTATTATTGTTATATTCTTTTGGATGATCTTTTTTCTTCTAGTGGCTAGCTATTCGACTGTGGAGACTCTAACCTGTTTAATATAAAATTCAATAATCAAGCTAAATCCAACTTTTTGCCTGTGGCTTTTGGTTGTGTGTTATGTTTTTTTAGGTTTATGATGTCTGATTTTGTTTGTAATACATGTTATCAGAAACTACTCTGGTGCGGTGATGCCATTTGTGTTATAAACTTAGTTATTTACAGAAAAATTATCTACAGTCATAATACATGAGTCAAGTCCACAAAAAGGTGGAAAGACAAAAAAGTCAAGATGAGACTCACTCATATATTGTGAGTGTAGCATGAGAAAACTATTTCCCATAAACTTATAATAGTAATGGTGGGGACTGGAATAGGTTTTATACCTTACATTTGCAATTCTGAGTTCTATTTGGGGTTGTCCTCCTTATGTTATAGCGGTTGCTCTTAACGTTGCGGTTGTGCACAAGAGATTGATTATCTATTTTCTCCCCTATTAAAATAAAATTTATCACTTTGTCTTCCTTTTCAATTATATATTAATCCTTTTCTCTTTTCAAATTATATGTTAATATTTCAATTTGACCAATATTTGACCGACAGTACTGTTTGACCAATTTGTCTGTTTATTTGATTAAGTATTAGTGAAAAATTGGGCCTGTTTGATTATTGTTTTACAAAACTGTTTTTTTAGTTTTAGAATAAAAAAACTAAAAAACTTGTTTGATGTGAAGTGTTTTATGAAAATGATTTTAAAAACAGTATGTGTTTATTTGTCTTTAGAACTAAAATTAAAGTAAACTATTAACATGCTTTTGTTTTGATTTTTAGTTTTAAGTGATAGGAGAAAAGAAAAAAGAAAAATTGTGGATCCCATGTTTTCATTGTTTGTGCTGGACAATAATTATTTTCCTGTTATATGATATTAATATTACCCTTTCATTAATGGCCTTTTGTAATTATAAAGTTATTGTGTTATTGTGGCTGGGGTTTGAGGAGTCTCAGAAAATTATCTCTCAATAATTTTGCAATTCTTTGCATAACATCCCTCCTCATCCCTATAAGACTGTATCCGAATGATTTTTCAACTCTTTTGTGGAATACCTCAAATCACCCGTATCTTTCATCTAATGGACAAAATCCTTACCTTCATTAATTTTAGGCGTTTCCATGTTTTTGATCTGGATTGAGTTTCAAGCGTTAATAAAACATATTGTTCTCACCTTCAAGCAGTAAAAGATTGCCCTTAAAGTAGTTTTTGGTCTGAATTGAGTTCGTGAGTTCAGTTTTTACATGTTAATTGAGATTGATTTTAGGGAACTTTTTACATGCCGCATATCTGTGAATCTGTATATACTATTATACAACAACGTAAGAAAAAATATACAGCGTTAGACTTTGTATTCTAGTAAAACTTAGATGTCCTTATTTTATTGAATTACCAATGCTGAGAGATAATCCCTAACCCTGCAAGTTGTGCCCATCCATGAGTTGTTTGACTAACGAGCAAATATATAGTGGTCCTCGAGCAATGCACCTCCACAAAGAGGGAGGGGAGGGGAGGAGAGAGAAGAGAGAAGGGAAGCAGGGAATTAATTTCCCTCACAACACCTTTTGATAAAATTACAAACAATTATTTTGCTGCTGAGAATTACCCGACAATTCTTCATAAATCTGAATATAAACTAAAATTCATATATAACTAAATGATGGTAGTTGGGTTGTTGCACAAGAGCTGAGCAGGTGCCGTGAGAGCATGTGTTCGATCCTACCCATTACCATCTTCGAGAGGGGTTTAAAACTTTAATTCTGGACCCGTTCCGAACATGATTACCTCCCATGGAGAATATCCGTTCTTTATCAAAAAAATAAATAAATAAAATCACATATAATGTTATATTGCTCAGAAGAATTGGATTCTTAGGATACAAATTTGACAAAGACTCCCTAAGATTGTATATGCACAACATCTCTTTGATTATTTGAACTAGTGTAATAAATTGTCAAAAATTTTGGACAGCTGAAACTCACTATTGGGTATTATCAATTAGATTAAGGGCCACTTTGATAAGTAAAAATCATTAAACTAATACACACAATCTACTTTGTTAAACAATGAGACAAAAATTACCTGAATTTCAATGAATCCTAGAAGTTGAAGCATTGCTGGTTGCTGTAGTCTGTAGAGTTTGGATTATCCAATAATGAAAGTTCAAATAGAAGTTGAATGTTTCCTGATCAAATTTTTATGCAGCAGCAAAACTATTATGAGTTTGTAAAAGATGATTTCTTTATTACAACAGGAGTTTTCTCCCACTTGCTGCCGCCAACACCTTGCTTTTAATTATAGATTTTCACTCTCAAGCATATTTAGCATTACACACGAGAGTTAAACTTCAAAATGTAAAATTAAAAAAATCAAAACAAACATTAGTACGCCTATAAAGTAAAAGAAGAAAACAAAACATCTTTGTAAACCAAAAAAATAAAAAAAAAAGTTAACAAGAAAAAAAAACTTATCAATCAAATGATTTTTTTGTTTTCTTATTTTAAAAACATATTTTTAGAAAAAAAAATTCAAGCAGATTTTTTTGTTCTTTCATTTTTAAAACTCTTTCCAAAAAATTTATCAATTTTTTTTTTCTTCTTTCAATCTAAAAATCATTTTTATTAAATTACTCTATAAAATAATTTTTATAACAAAAAAAATTTAATACACAATCAAAAAAATCCGACATGTCCAACGAACATGACAATAGATTTTTCTTCCTTGTTTTGTTGAAGTTTTTGTAACTTAAAAAAACAAGTAGTTCCTCTAATGTTGAAGTTTTCTTCATTTTTTTTGTTAAATTTAAAGGTCATTGTTGCCCAAACTCTATTCTTCTGAATAAAGTGTTGGTTGCAACAATGGAGACGTTTAAGCAACGGGGCACCGAGGGGGTTAGGGTGGGCGGCCGTCCCCCAAATTTGAAGAATTTTTTTTGTATGAAATTGAAGAATTTTTTTTAAAATAATTATAATGCAAGAAACCTTCATTTTTTCTCTCCCATGTGAAGTAGTTTTCTCCCACGCAGAATTTATACAGCTTCTTTATATTCTCAGGTTCTATATCTATTGAAACTCCTCTAACTTTAAATGCATTTTCCTCCCCCAACAAAGTTAACGAAATGAACAAAATAAAAAATAATAAGAAAGAGTGCAGTTCAAATTCTTTTAGCTACGTTGCGCTTGTTTGTTGGCACAGATCTGGTGGTAACAGTTAGCATATGGAATTAGTATTAAATTATGGAGAAAGATCTCTCAACAATTTTTTTTTTTTTACAAATTACTCTAAGAGCATGTTTGGAGCCTATTATTTTTTAAGTTGGAAGCTACTTATAAGCTAAAATTAAAAAAAAAGAGCTTAAAAAAAGTTAAAAGCTATTTGGTAATTACAAAAAAAATAGAAACACATATTTCAAGAAAATTGTCTCTCCATTTATCTTTATAATTCTGCATTAAAAAAAAAACACATAATTCAAGAAAAACAGATAAGAGCTTAAAAAAAATCTCCTCCTAGCAACTTTTAGCTTTCGGCAATTTTCTTCATTATAAAAAAAAAGAATTTTTTATTATAAGAATTTTTCCCAAAACCTATTTGGCATAATTATCCTTACAAGTAGCTTCTAGCTTAAAAAAAGGAGGATTCAAATATGCACAAATATTTAATTATTCGTATTTTGGCCTCCCATATATTATGTTTGAAGAGAGAAATAAATGTTTAATTTTTAGCCCCCAACATAAAAAAATTCTGGGTTTAAGATGGTGATTGGTGTGTTTGTGGTTCTATTTCTAACACGATGATGAGTTAAAACATACATGTGTAATGAAATACATGACAATAACCTCAGGTTTTCTAACTGCATACACTAGAACAAATGATTCAATTGGTTCCTCCAATAAGGTGATGATGTCCCACGTTCAAGTCATACTTTCCACATTCTTAAATCGATATCTAGGGAATTATCGACGCCTAAGAAGAAACCTGCAGCTTTTAGATTCAAGCTTTTTTGTTACGCTCATCAAGTTTTTTTTGGACCATTATGGTCAATTTTTTTGAATTTATACCCGTTTGGGTGATGTGGCCAATTTATGTACGGTTTGAATCACAGCTTGGTTGGGCTATTAAGACATGGATCTCTTTCTTGGGTGGGGCTTCATGTATCTTTGCCCATTAATCAATTTCTAAATGTTAGAGTACCATTAAAAGATGTTTAAAAGATATTTCACTTGAGGGTAGTTCACTTGGTGCCATGAGATTAAGCAAGTGAGAATAAAAGTTTATGTGTGATCCTTTCCAGTATTGTTTTTGAAAGGGATTTAAAATCTTAATTCTGGGACCCATCCCAAATCGAACTAGTCGCGAAATAATGAACTAATTGTATTATTTCAAAAAAAGAAAAAAGAAAAAAAGAAAAGATATCTCACTTCGAATTTATTTTCCATTTTCTTTAGACTAACTTTATCAAAGTCTTGATGAGAGAGCCACCCCAATTTTTACCTTAAATTGATAATTTTTTTTTTAGAATTTCTTACTTTTCATGGATGATTAAATCAAGTAACTCGTGGTATATGGTATTTGATATTGCACACCATTATTTAGCTATTGCAATTCTTTCCTTAATAGTAGGTTACAAGACCAAAGTGGGGGTATTTGTCATGATATAAAATATATTTCAGAATTTCATGTAAAGGCTAGGTGTAACACCCCGTGTATATCCGATTTGTTAACATGTCATCTTATTAAGCCACGCTAATTAAAAATGCAGAATATCTTTTTCTGATCAATTATGACGTCATTATAATTACCAAATTGAATTACTTAATTCATTTCCAAAACATTACCTGTATTTAAATTGCAAAAGACAACTATCTACACTGAATAACCTCATATCATAAATAAGTGTGTATCTAAGTCACGGATTTACAACACGTTGTCCGGACAATATCCTGATACATTAATACAACTCAAGTCTAAAAGCATAAAGTCAAGTCAAAGGTGGCATGGACAATCCTCATGCTCACCAAATAAGGCAACATGGCCCAACATAACCTCAACACAAATAACCATAAAATGAAGCTAGTAGTGTAAGAACCCGCACCGCTAATTAAGGTAATTAGTGAATTAATTATGATAATTAGGAAATGATTCCATAATTGACCTTAATAATTATTATTGGGCTTAAATAATTATACTGAGTGAGTAAAAATGCTGAAAGTCGCTTTTCGGAAGAAAAGCGCAGATACCGGTTCTGCTACCCAGTATAAATGCGTACCGGAAAAGTATCCCGAAAAATTATAACGAATGCATGATAATTACTAGAATATTATGTAGGATTTGTAAAACGAGTTTCAGGTCAAAATAATGTGATCTGATGCCAGAACCGATACTGGCTATGGAAAAGCGTACCGGAAAGGTGCTCCGAAAAATAAAACAAAAATATGACAAATCTTAGAAAAATGTGTAGGTCTAGATTCCAAAGTTTGAGATCAAGATATTTTGCGTAGCTATTAAGGCTAATACTGCGCGTTATGGCTTAAATGCCTATAAATACTACCATTAAGAGGGCACACAACCCTAGGCAGCCACTATCATACGTGAAGGGGCTGAGCAGAATTTCAAAAAAAACACTGTTTCATTGGCTTCTCTTCTCTTTTCTTGAGGTTGAAGCCATTTCCTTCACATTTCCTCTTCTAAACACTTGATTGGGTGGGTTGTGGGAGTGTGAGGCTGCATTCTTGCACTCTCAGCCATTGTGGAGTGTGTTTTGAGGTCTGTTTTGGGGGTTGAGTTGTGTTGAGAGGGAGTTGTGAGCTTTTCCTTGGTGGTGGAAGCTCCAAGAAGCAACCTTTGGGTAGGAAGATCAAGTCTTGTGCACCATTTTCGTGCACCTTCGTGTGGCCTGAGTTGAGGAGCTTTTGGAGAGCTCCAAGAGCACACATTACTCTGTTTCAAGCTTGGGGTAAGTTTCCTCATCTTCGATCTTAGTTTTATGGCTTAAAGTTGATGTCTTTGCCATGATTAATGAGTAAACAAGAAGGTATAATGAGTATGAACCTAAAACAGATTAAAGATGCATGCTTTAACGTGTACATGTGTTAAAAGTTGAATCTTTGGGGTGGATATTCACGAAATGCAGAAACTGCATTCTGTCGTGAGATATCCGGATATTTGTCGAACAGATATCCGGATATCAGTATCCGGATATGGTATCCGGATATGCATATCCGGATATTCATATTCGGATGTGGGATCTGGGTATCCGGATATGGCCAGTGTGATATCCGGATATGGCATATCCGGATATGTTCCCTGTAATATCCGGATATTCTGGGATTGCGCAGAACAGTAACTGTGTTGTGTGAACAGTAAGCTATTGGGGGTTTGTGGACCTTAGATTAAGGAAGTTGAACTTCTATAATTAATAAACTAAGTCAGAATCATATGATTAAGGGCTTATGGCTTTGTTGGAAGCCTTAAGACGTAAAACGTAAAAGAAAGGCGTAGTCTTTAAGTTGTATGCGTGTGATGAATAAATATTGATGTATTATTGGTCCATATCAGATTGTGATACTGCTGTGTTTGGACGTAAGAGTGGTTGGACTCTTGGCTTGGATAGCTAGCTTGCAAGGTAAGCTTTCGTGTCCTCGGTTTAGCCATTTTGTGGTTCCACCATGTCCCATGGGGATGTGGTTTATGCATGCTGTGTTACATGCTTTGATGTCTTGGAAATGCTGTTGAGCTATTATATGCAATGTGCTTTTATGATATGCATGTGGTGTCCACCTATACGGTAAGCCTGAGTATGTAGCACATACAAGATGGTGAGGCTGTGGGTGAGGTGCAAGCGGTGTTCCTTGTACTCATGTGGGTTTAGACGTATTCCTGCATTTCTCTGGCCAGTAGATTTGATAAACACACATGGCATGATTATCTGCTGCATCGCATAGTTTTGGAACTTATATTGTAAATACTGTTTTTGAACTTATATTACACATGTAAGTGAGCTTGGGGTGAAATATCCTTGAGGACCCCTTGTCTTACTGAGATTTCTTGTTTAGAGATCTCACCCCACGTTTGGGGACGCTTATTTCAGGATCAGGTAATGTTGAGGGCTCAGGTGGCAGGAGGCCAGAGCTGAGTTGATATTTATGATATGCTGACATACCGGATGTTGACTGCTGTTATGTTTTCCGCTTTGATCATGTTATTTTGTTGAGACTGTTGTTGGGCATTGTGCCTTATTTGGTGAGCATGGGGTTTGTCCATGCCACATGGTCTTGTTATTGTCTTTTAATTGAAGTTGTAATTAAAGTATCAGGATTTTGACCCAGGCTATGTGTTGTAGTCCTGCGGCTTTAGATACTCACTTTATATTTATTCATGAGATATTTCAATTAGTTGTCTTGCAATTTACATACAGGCAGTATTTTATGAATTTTTTTTTTTTTTTTTTTTGGTAATCAACAGGGGCTAAATCACCCCCAACAAAAGACAGAAACCAGAACAAGAAAAAACAATGCAGAAAATAAACTAAAAGAAACACTAAAAACTAAACTCCCGAGGATAGCACAACATCCTAATTAGCAGCAGTGTCCCGCCCCGGATCCAGAATATCCGCAGCTAGCAGATTTAGGAGAGCCCAATGAGGAGAAGAGATTGAAGAGAGACCAAGGGAGTCATCCAAGGCTTTTTTCGCAATCCAATCAGCACACATGTTAGCCTTCCTAGAGATACCATTTAACTGAACAATCCATTCCTTTTGAAGTAAAACTCGAATCTTAGCTACTAATGATAGCTTTCGAGTGTCATTACCCCTAAGGGTAAGTAAGCTTAAAGCTTGAGAAGAATCTGATTCCAAAATAATCTGTTTCCAATTATGGTTCCAAGCAAAAACAAGGCCGTGATAAACAGCCCATAATTCAGCCATTAAGGGGGAGCATGAGCCTAAGAAGACCGAAAACCCACCAATCCAGTCTCCATTTCTACCCCTTATGAGTCCACCACAGGCAGCCCTCTCCCCATTCACAGCACCATCCACATTCATTTTGAAAAAACCATGATTAGGAGCTGTCCATTTCTCCGACTTGATGGGAACCAGAATGCTAATAACCTCTCTGACCCTATGAACAAGACTATTTCTGATTTCCTCTATTTGGGCAGCTAGAGGAATGGAAGGGTCCTCAGGTCTCTTGTAACCATCTTCATGAATTTCTTTGTTCCTCCAAGTCCAAAGAGAGTTGCAGATTATAAAGAAAACATCTCTCCAATCCTTTCCAGTGCAAGATTTTACATTCAGATTAAGGCATAACCAATCCTTAAATGAAATAGGATTGAAAAATCCGTGAGGAAGAGGATGAAACATAGGTAAAAGCCAAACCTTTTTAGCCATCAAACAGTCCCTGAACACATGAAGACACTCCTCCACCTGATCTGGGCATAAATGACACCTGTTTGACCCCCCACTCCAATTAGCAACTCTATCTTTTGTCAACATTCTTCCATGCAGCATCTTCCACAAGAGAATCTTGATTCTCTCTTGTCCTTTCCACTTCCAAACCCGGTTCCAGCAGTTGTTTATAGGAACAGAACTTGAATCTATCTGACTGCAATAAGCCATTTTAACAATAGAGCTATTCGGGTTCCAATTTTTCCACACAATTATATCCTCTCCTACCCCATCCTCAGGATAAGGAATTGCTAAGATCCTGTTAACAATATTTTGATCAAAATGACTTAGAAGAAATTGAATATTCCAACCCTCCTCTGAGCAAAAATTGCTATGCTTAATTATCAAATCAGAATCTTCATCTTCAGGAGGGGTTGTTGTGAGAGATATGAGATTGTTGTTGCTTCCTAACCAGTCATCTTTCCAGAATTTAATCTTTCGCCCATTACCAATCTGCCAAATAGTGTTATTGAGCATTTTCGGCCATATTTTGCACAGGCTTTTCCAAAAGTGAGAATCATAATTCTTACAACTCACCTCTTTCATCAAATCCTTTTTCCTACTGTATTTAGCAACAAGAACCTGAACCCAGGACTGCAAAGGACATTGAGTAATCTTCCAGGCACACTTTTGGAGAAAAGCTTCATTCTGCTTTCTGAGATCTATGATTCCTAAGCCACCTTGATCTTTCGCCAACTTAAGACAATCCCAGCCAATCGCATGAAACTTCCTTTTATTATCAGAATCTCCCCATATGAAATTCCTTTGTAACTTTTCAATATCATCACAAATTCCCTTAGGAAGAAGACTACTTTGCATGTGGAACATAGGGATAGTTGAAATAACAGATTTAGCTAAAGTAATCCTTCCAGCCATTGACAAACACTGCTTTTTCCAACCTTGGAGCCTATTATTGACCATGTCCATTAATTCTCCATAGTGCAATTTGCTGACACGGCCATGCTTCATCTTATAACCAAGATATCTTCCCAGATTCTTAGTATGGGTAAAACCACTAATCTCCACAATGGCATTCACCACATCCTGAGTAACATTTTTAGAGAAAAATATGCTGGACTTTTGGAAGCTCACCTTTTGCCCAGACATGCTGCCAAATTTGTTAAGACAACTCATCATAATCTTAATTTGATCAGTATTAGCTTCTCTAAATAACATCAGATCATCTGCAAATAAGAGATGGGATATAGATGGTCCACCTTTCCCAGCTTTCATTGGCTTCCATTCCTTCTTCTCCAAGGAGTCCGTAATCAAATGGGAAAGCTTTTCCATACAAAGGACAAAGATATAGGGAGATAATGGATCACCCTGTCTTAACCCTCTGCTAGGGGAAATACTACCAGCTTGAGTTCCATTCCAAAGGATTTCCAGCTCAGATGAGGAGATACACTGCATAATTAAATTAACCAAAGATACTGGAAAGTTCGCCTCAGATAACACTGTATGGATGAATTTCCAGGACATCCGGTCATATGCTTTCTCAAGATCAATCTTTATAGCAAAAAAACCCCTCTTCCCCTTCATTCTACTCATTGAATGGACCATCTCCTGGGCAATGATTATATTGTCTTGAATCTGTCTGTTGGGGACAAAGCTAACTTGTTGGGGCGAAATTAACTTGTCTAGAACAGGCTTCAGCTTTCCCACAATTAGCTTGCTGATTCCTTTGTAGATAACAGAGCAAAGAGCAATTGGCCGGAATTGGTTAATTTTTTCGGGTTTAGCCACCTTAGGAATAAGCACAAGATGCGTTTTATTTAACTCGTTCACCAACTCTGGCCTATTCCAAACCTATTTAACACAATCAATAACTTGAAGTCTCAATAATTCCCAATTCTTTTGGAAAAAGAGAGCAGGAAACCCATCTGGACCAGGAGCTTTAAGGCTATTCATAGCAAAAAAAACCTCTCTGATAAGAGAATCTGTTATGGGATCTTGCATATTCTTGATATCCGATTCCTCCAAAACAGGCCAGTTATGAGTAGTAGTGAACCAAGGTCTACAAAATCTTCCTCTGAAAATAGGTTCTTGAAAAACGAATGGATCAGCAAAATTAAATCACTTTCTTCTGTCACCATTTGACCCTGATCATTCTTTAATTCACTAATCTTGTTTATGGCTCTCCTTATGACAGTAGTAGTATAGTAAAAAGTAGTGTTACGGTCCCCATCTGCAATCCACTTGCATCTAGCTTTCTGAAACCATAACGCTTCCTCATGATCCATAACCTTATTGAGTTCACATTGGAGGGCTAAATCTAACTCAGATTGGACACAATCCATATCAGTGGCATAGTTATTTTGGTTATCCTCAATCTTTTTGAGAAGATATTCTTTCCTCTTTTGGATACACCCGAAAACCCTCTTATTCCACGATCTAAGGGAAGGGACCAGATTGCTCAAACTAATCCTGATGTTTAGATTCGGCTTCCACACAAATTTAAGAAAATGGGGGAAAGTAACATGATCCTGCCAGCTAGCCAGAAACCTAAACGGTCTTTCTCTCCAATCCTTATTGTTTGGGAAAAGAGAGAGCATGAGCGGGTTATGGTCTGAATTCAACCGAGGAAGACTTCTAACTGTAGCCTCTTCAAAAGTTGTTCTCCAAATAGCATTAGCACACACACGGTCCAACCTTTTGAACACTCTATCCAGATGCAGCCACTTTGGCCCCTTCCAAGTAAAGTGAGTTCCTTTACAACCCATATCTATCATGTTGCAGTCATTAAGGAACGATGAAAACTTCTGGCACCTGAGAAGATTAACAGGAGCACCCCCTTTCTTTTCCTTGTAGGAGGCAATCTCATTAAAATCTCCCATCATAACCCAGGGACCAACTAGACTGCTGCTAATTCTTTTTATATCCATCCATAGCTCCTCACGAACATCCTCTCTAGGATTGGCATAAACCACAGTAAGATAAAATTCCAACCCCTGATTCATGGAACATGAAACATGAATGAATTGGCTCGATTTCTCTATAATGGTTACATTGCAAAATTCCTCTTTCCATAACATCCAGATACCTCCCGAGAATCCCACTGCATCTTCTATCACATAATTGTTGAACCCCAATTGCTTAATCTTCTTTTGGGCAGTAACACCACTTATCCTAGGTTCTAAAATAGCAACCAAACTAATCTTGTATTTTTTAATGAAATTTCTGAGGGATGTCTTAAAAGATTTTTTGGCAGCACCCCTACAATTCCAAACAAGACAATTCATTGGATAACTAATTTGGTACCAGGATCCCCGAGTCCCTGATCACACTCTACCATATTATCAACAGCTACTTCACTAGAAGATTTCTCCAGGAGCATTCCATCTTCCATAACTTTCTCATGGCTCTCCAAACTCATAACACCTTGATTACTGTTAACCATATTAGTATCCATATCCAACGTTTTGTCATTTACCACACATAACTCACAGGGAGGCAAATTGCTATCAGTATTTGAGATACTTGCAGCAGAGATTTTTGAGCATAATTCGCCTTCTGTGTTTCCAGGATCAATATCCTTACCATTACTGCCCATAGGACCAGAAGGGGAAATAGGAACATATCTAAGGTCACCTTTGCTGGTAGCCTTACTGGATGAAGGGGGCTCTAGAGACTTGGAACTTGTTCTGAAAGTATTGGCTTCAGAGGAGAAAACAAATGCTTTTTTCTTCTCTATCTTTTTCGGTTTATATGAGACTTTAGCTCCAGCATTACTCGTCCCTGCTTGACCTGCAGGAGCTTTCGAATTGATGACCTTGGGAGTAGCCTGGGATAGAGGATTCCTCTTATTTTCCTTGAGTGACCCCTTTTTCGCCTCTATTACATTTTCCACCCCTGGATTCTTCAAAATATTGATACCCGCTGCCTGTGCAGACAAATGCTTCTTACTATTAGAGATATCCGCACCAAAGGATCTTCCACCTTTATTTTCATCCTTTATTGGGGATTGGTTCCTATGGAAATTCTTTTTTTTCACTACCATCCAAGGGCCTACCCCTTGATTTGATTGAGGGTTATTCAAATCAGGCTGATTTGTTTCCTTGTTAACAGTGTCCTCCTCTGGTTTGGCAAGATCAGGGCAATTATATGTATTATGTCCGTATTTGCCACATTTGATACATATAAGGTACAAGCCCTCATATTCAACTTTAAACACCTCATCCTCCAATATATATTCTCCCCTCAATGGCTTAGCAAGGTCTAAGTCCACACACAATCTAGCAAATTTACCCCTTTCCCCTAAGGAAGTTGTTCTGTCCACTTTCAACACTTTGCCTACTATATTTCCAATTAATTTCAAAAAATGAGCTACACAGAATTCTTGAGGAATACCTGGCAATCGGATCCACGCAGCTACCTTATGAATATTAGCTTTGTGAGGGTTGAAGAACGGCTCCCACTTTCTGATGGCCAAGTAGTGGCCCATTAGAATCCATGGTCCTCCTGTCAGCGCTAGATTTAAGTCTTCCAAGCTAGAGAATTTCACAGAGAAAAAATCATTCCCCAAATCAGCCACCACTATCGGTCCAGCTTTAGCCCATAGGCTTCCCAGCTTAGATTTCATATACATCACACCCACTCTCTTCCCCAACAGCTTAACGATAATAGCATTTTTCCATGGGCTTCTTAATCTCTCTTTCGCTTCCTTATAACACCTAATTCTTACAGACCCATCCTCTCCATAAATTGTTTGGAACCCAAACTCATCTATGGTACCAAGACTCGGGTCCAGCGGTTCACTCTTGTCCTCCTCAAATTCCTCATGCCAAGAATCCTCTACACCCATACAGTTATTATCAGCACGCAAAGCATCAGCGAAAGACATCGACTTACCTGACGGAATGCGCTCCTGGATGTTTCCCAAACTTGCCCCTCTATTCGATGAATCAGGGGAAAATTCCTCTCCAACCTTCGATCGTTTTATGCTCTTACGCATAGCACCCGGAACCTCCATCGACTTTTGCTGCAGATCTCCATTTTTTCCTAGAATAGAACTCATTGTTGTGCCCTAGCAGAATAGAAAATATGGAACGCGTGAGACTCACGCGAAACTAACCCATCGTATTTTATGAAATTGATTAAGTAATCAAGTTGGCTAAGGTTAATGACGTCATAATTGAATTAAAGAAAAAGTTATTCCGCATTTTAATTAAGCATGGCTTAATACGATAGTATGTTAACAATCCGGGTTAACACGGGCTGTTACATTTTTTGGTATCAGAGCACTTTCTAGGGAAAAGCCTGTATGTATTGTAATAACTTAGGATGTTTCGTTGCGTGTCTACTTTGCGTTCTCTCTGATTGGTGTGTGTTATGATGATGCATATGTGACCACATGGCGTGGGCCTGATCAACTCATTCTTTGTGTAACTTGTGCAGAGTCATGGTGCCACCAAGGAGGAACCCTAGTATGAGTGAGGATCAATCGGATCCTATCCTGGCTGCATTAGCTGAGATGCAGGCGGCCCGACTAGCCGACCAGGAGGCCACGAGGTTGGCAAACCAGGCGATGCTGGACGCTATTCAAGATGCGAACCGGCGAGCCACGGCTGAGGTTCTGGAGGAGAACCGGATGGCCAACATGACTATGATGAGGGTCATGTTGGAGGAGTTGAGGGCTGGTCCTGCTGCTGGCCAGTGCCCTCCACCACCTCCTCCGCCGCCACCGCCTCCACCTCCGCCTAGTCAACAGGAGGACACCCAGAGCCAGATGGGTGAGGGCAGTCACTTGACGGGGGCTTTGCAAACCATACCCGTATTTGTTGAGGATCGTGACGAGATCGACCGCAGGCTGAATGCTTCCCGCAAGCATAAGCCACCTTCTTTCGACGGATCTTATGATCCCATTGCTGCTGCCAGATGGTTACAGGCGTTGGACAAGATCTTCCAGATCATGCAGTGTACTGATCCGCAAAAGTTGATGTTCGCCACTTACATGCTGGAGGGCGAGGCCCATGAGTGGTGGACCAACATTTCTCACATCTACGAGATGCAGGGCCGTGTGATGACGTGGCCGTTCTTCGAGGAGTGTTTTCTGGGGAAGTACTTTCCATATGACTCTCAGGAAAGGAAACAGGGAGAGTTTGACCGTTTGGTGCAGGGCTCGTTGTCTGTCGACGAGTACCTGGCCAAGTTTAATGAGTTGGTTAAGTTTGCCCATTTCCGCATGGCGAGACCGACTCCTATTTTTCTTGCTGCTAAATTCCGGAGGGGACTTAATGAGGACATTGCTGGACATCTTGCTAGTTCTGCTTCGAGAGACTTCGGAGCTTTAGTACAGCAGTGTCGCGACATTGAGGACTACTGCCGTTCGTGTCAGGCCAAGAAGGCCAAGATTGAGGTGCCACAGAGTACTGGTGGTTCCGCTCCCTGGAGGGACAGGAAGTTTGCAAACAAGGGCAAGGGCAAACAGTTGGCGGCTAAGCAAGCGCCAAATCAATTTAAAAGGACTTCTACTCAGGGAAACACAGCGAGACCTCCTGCTCCCAGATGCTCGGGATGCGGGAAGTCACACTTTGGGCCATGTTCTACCGGACAGCTGATTTGTTTCCAGTGTGGCAAGGAGGGCCACTATTCCAGAGATTGCCCGACGACGAGAGTTGCTGCAGTGCAGGCTGTGCCATTGCAGATGGTTCCTACTGGGGCACCAGCAGTGCCACCTACTACGGGGCGAGTATACACACTTGATCGTCAGCAGTCGGACAGAGCTCCGAACCTGGTCAGAGGTACTGTTACCATTGGTGGTTCAGCTGTTGATGTACTATTTGATTCTGGGGCAACGCATTCTTTTGTTGCTACCCCTATTGCTGTGGGGCTTGAGTTGCCCAGTGATGTGCTTTCTCCACCGATGCGGGTGACCACCGCCACCGGAGAAAAATGTTTGACCTCCACTGTTCATCGCGATGTAGCGTTTCAGTGGGATGGCCGTGACTTCTCGGTAGATCTGATAGGATTGCCGATGGCCAACTTGGAGATTATTCTGGGTATGGATTGGTTGTCCAGAAACTGTGCATTGATTGATTGTTGTGCCAAGAGAGTGGTGATGTCTCCGAGTGGATCCACAGCCAGTTCCTCACCGTTCATTTCAGTCCTGCAGGCGAGGAGGGCCTTGAGAGCAGGGGCATTTGGCTATGTCATGTTGGGAGGTTTGGCGAGTGGGACACAGGAGGATCTCACTGGCATTCCTGTGGTGAGGGAATTCCTCGAGGTGTTTCCCGAGGAGATTCCTGAGTTTCCACCGCAGAGGGAGATAGAGTTCTCCATAGACTTATTGCCTGGAGTGGGGCCTATATCGTTGGCTCCATACCGGATGTCGCCACCAGAGTTGGCGGAGCTGAAGAAGCATATCGAGGAGCTTTCAGCGAAAGATTTCATACGGCCGAGTGTGTCTCCTTGGGGAGCACCGGTCATTTTTGTGAAAAAGAAAGATGGGACCATGCGGTTGTGCACCGACTGCAGACAGTTGAACAAGGTGACAATCAAGAACAAGTATCCTCTTCCACGCATTGATGATTTGCTGGATCAGCTCAGGGGTGCTTGCGTGTATTCCAAGATTGATCTCCGGTCCGGTTACCATCAGATACGGGTAAAGCCGGAGGATGTCCCAAAGATAGCGTTTCGCTCGAGGTACGGGCATTATGAGTACTTGGTGATTCCGTTTGGACTCACAAATGCACCCGCAGTGTTCATGGACTACATGAACAGGATCTTCCAGCCGTACCTAGATCAGTTTGTGATCGTCTTCATTGACGACATCGTAATTTACTCCAAGATGGAGGAGGAGCATGCTGAGCACTTGAAGATTGTTTTGCAAGTGTTGAAAGAGAAAAAGCTATATGCTAAGCCGTCAAAATGTGAGTTTTGGCTCAAGGAGGTGAAATTTTTGGGTCATGTGATTTCCGCTGATGGAGTTGCAGTTGATCCTAACAAGATTGAGGCCGTGATGGACTGGGAGAGGCCCAAGACGGTTACAGAATTGAGAAGCTTCTTGGGTTTGGCAGGGTACTATAGGAGGTTCATAGAGGGATTCTCCAAGATGGTGCTACCGATGACTCGCCTTACCCGAAAGGAGACTCCATTCATGTGGACACATGAGTGTGAGGAGTGTTTCCAGGAGTTGAAGGAGAGACTGACTACTGCTCCTGTGTTAGTCCTTCCTGATCCTGCGGAACAGTTTGAGTTATACTGCGATGCCTCTGGAAAGGGGCTAGGCTGTGTGTTGATGCAGAAAGGGAAAGCTGTTGCCTATGCTTCAAGACAGTTGAAACCTCATGAGGAGAACTACCCGACTCACGACTTGGAGTTGGCAGCCATTGTTTCTGCTTTCAAGATTTGGATGCATTACCTGTTTGGCATGAAGTTTGCTGTATTCAGTGATCACAAGAGCCTGAAGTATCTGTTTGATCAGAAGGAGTTGAACATGAGACAACGAAGATGGATGGAGTTCTTGAAGGACTACGACTTTGAGTTGGGGTACCATCCTGGCAAGGCCAATGTGGTAGCCGATGCTTTGAGTCGGAAATCCGTGAGCTTATCCAGCTTGATGATGAGCGACTACGAGGTGATCGAAAAGTTTAGAGACTTGAGAGTGAACTCCTTGTTTGGGGGCGCACTGCTCGAAATGGAAACAGCAGAAGTGATTAATGAGCTGATGGAAAAGATTAAAGAGGCGCAAGTGCAAAGAGAGTGCCTTGATTATGTGAAGAACCAGGACGGTGTGTCTTGGAACGAGAATGGATTGCTGTTGTTCCAGAAGAGGATTGTTATTCCTCGAGGGCCATTGACCGAAGAGGTTATGGCAGAGGCTCATAAGGGCCGGTTTACTATCCACCCTGGTGCCACAAAAATGTACCAGGACTTAAAGAGAAATTTTTGGTGGCCGGGCATGAAGAAGGACATAGCGGTCTACGTGTCCAAATGCCTTATATGTCAGAAAGTAAAGATTGAGCACCAGAAACTGTCTGGTAAACTTCAACCTCTGGAGATTCCACAGTTGAAGTGGGAGAGTATTTCCATGGACTTCGTGGTGGGACTGCCCAAAACTCAGGCTGGTTGTGACTCTATCTGGGTCATTGTGGACAGATTGACCAAGTCTGCCCATTTTCTTCCAGTGAAGGTGAGCTTCACTACAGAGCAGTTGGCCAGACTATATGTCCGCGAGATTGTGAGGCTTCACGGGGTGCCCGAGAGTATCATCAGATAGGGACCCGAAGTTCACATCTCGGTTCTGGGAGGCGCTGCAGGAGGCTTTTGGTACGCAGTTGAGATTGAGTACCGCCTATCACCCTCAGACTGACGGACAGACTGAGCGGACCATCCAGACATTGGAGGACATGTTGAGAGCTTGCACGTTGGAGCAGGGCTCTGCATGGGATAGGTACCTTCCGTTGGTAGAATTCTCGTACAACAACAGTTTTCATGCTAGTCTGGGCATGACACCCTACGAGGCGCTGTATGGTAGGAGGTGTCGGACTCCTACCTGCTGGTATGAGGTTGGAGATAAAGAGCTATTTGGCTTGGACTTTGTCCAAGATACTACCCAACAGATCCAGATGATCAGGGAAAAGTTGAAGCAGGCGCAGAATCGCCAGAAAAGCTACTATGATGTCAAGCATCGACCACTGGAGTTCAGTGAGGGTGAGCACGTGTTTGTGAAACTTTCACCTGTCACCGGTGTTGGACGGGCACTCGGAGTGAGGAAGTTGAGCCCTCGGTTCATTGGGCCCTACCAGATCCTTGGTAGAGTAGGACCAGTTGCCTATCGACTTGCCTTACCTCCGAACCTAGCCAACATCCACGACGTGTTCCACGTGTCCCAGCTTCGGAGGTACATAGCAGATCCTTCGCACATGGTACAGCCGGATGATGTGGAGGTTCGGGAGAACCTAAAGACTCCCGTCGGACCACTCAAGATTCTCGATCGAGGCGAGAAACAGCTTAGAAGCAAGATCATTCCGATGGTCAAAGTGCAGTGGACTGGGCGTAGTCCCGAGGAGTGCACGTGGGAGCGAGATGATGAGCTTCTCCGACAGTATCCCGAATTTCGAGACAGGTATGTTTCTGATTTTGAGGACAAAATCCTTAAAAAGGTGGGGTGAATGTAAGAACCCGCACCGCTAATTAAGGTAATTAGTGAATTAATTATGATAATTAGGAAATTCCATAATTGACTTTAATAATTATTATTGGGCTTAAATAATTATACTGAGTGAGTAAAAATGCTGAAAGTCGCTTTTCGGAAGAAAAGCGCAGATACCGGTTATGCTACCCGGTATAAATGCGTACCGGAAAAGTATCCCGGAAAATTATAACGAATGCATGATAATTACTAGAATATTATGTAGGATTTATAAAACGAGTTTCAGGTCAAAATAATGTGATCTGATGCCAGAACCGATACTGGCTATGGAAAAGCGCGTACCGAAAAGGTGCTCCGAAAAATAAAATAAAAGTATGACAAATCTTAGAAAAATGTGTAGGTCTAGATTCCAAAGTTTGAGATCAAGATCTTTTGCGTAGCTATTAAGGCTAATACTGCGCGTTATGGCTTAAATGCCTATAAATACTACCATTAAGAGGGCACACAACCCTAGGCAGCCACTATCATACGTGAAGGGGCTGAGCAGAATTTCAAAAAAAACACTGTTTCATTGGTTTCTCTTCTCTTTTCTTGAGGTTGAAGCCATTTCCTTCACATTTCCTCTTCTAAACACTTGATTGGGTGGGTTGTGGGAGTGTGAGGCTGCATTCTTGCACTCTCAGCCATTGTGGAGTGTGTTTTGAGGTCTGTTTTGGGGGTTGAGTTGTGTTGAGAGGGAGTTGTGAGCTTTTCCTTGGTGGTGGAAGCTCCAAGAAGCAACCTTTGGGTAGGAAGATCAAGTCTTGTGCACCATTTTCGTGCACCTTCGTGTGGCCTGAGTTGAGGAGCTTTTGGAGAGCTCCAAGAGCACACATTACTCTGTTTCAAGCTTGGGGTAAGTTTCCTCATCTTTGATCTTAGTTTTATGGCTTGAAGTTGATGTCTTTGCCATGATTAATGAGTAAACAAGAAGGTATAATGAGTATGAACCTAAAACAGATTAAAGATGCATGCTTTAACGTGTACATGTGTTAAAAGTTGAATCTTTGGGGTGGATATTCACGAAATGCAGAAACTACATTCTGTCGTGAGATATCCGGATATTTGTCGAACAGATATCCGGATATCAGTATCCGGATATGGTATCCGGATATGCATATCCGGATATGGTATCCGGATATTCATATTCGGATGTGGGATCTGGGTATCCGGATATGGTATATCCGGATATGGCCAGTGTGATATCCGGATATGGCATATCCGGATATGTTCCCTGTAATATCCGGATATTCTGGGATTGCGCAGAACAGTAACTGTGCTGTGTGAACAGTAAGCTATTGGGGGTTTGTGGACCCTAGATTAAGGAAGTTGAACTTCTATAATTAATAAACTAAGTCAGAATCATATGATTAAGAGCTTATGGCTTTGTTGGAAGCCTGAAGACGTAAAACGTAAAAGAAAGGCGTAGTCTTTAAGTTGTATGCGTGTGATGCATAAATATTGATGTATTATTGGTCCATATCAGATTGTGATACTGCTGTGTTTGGACGTAAGAGTGGTTGGACTCTTGGCTTGGATAGCTAGCTTGCAAGGTAAGCTTTCGTGTCCTCGGTTTAGCCATTTTGTGGTTCCACCATGTCCCATGGGGATGTGGTTTATGCATGCTGTGTTACATGCTTTGATGTCTTGGAAATGCTGTTGAGCTATTATATGCAATGTGCTTTTATGATATGCATGTGGTGTCCACCTATACGGTAAGCTTGAGTGTGTAGCACATACAAGATGGTGAGGCTGTGGGTGAGGTGCAAGCGGTGTTCCTTGTACTCATGTGGGTTTAGATGTATTCCTGCATTTCTCTGGCCAGTAGATTTGATAAACACACATGGCATGATTATCTGCTGCATCACATAGTTTTGGAACTTATATTGTAAATACTGTTTTTGAACTTATATTACACATGTAAGTGAGCTTGGGGTGGAAGATCCTTGAGGACCCCTTGTCTTATTGAGATTTCTTGTTTAGAGATCTCACCCCACGTTTGGGGACGCTTATTTCAGGATCAGGTAATGTTGAAGGCTCAGGTGGCAGGAGGCCAGAGCTGAGTTGATATTTATGATATGCTGACATACCGGATGTTGACTGCTGTTATGTTTTCCGCTTTGATCATGTTATTTTGTTGAGACTGTTGTTGGGCATTGTGCCTTATTTGGTGAGCATGGGGTTTGTCCATGCCACATGGTCTTGTTATTGTCTTTTAATTGAAGTTGTAATTAAAGTATCAGGATTTTGACCCAGGCTATGTGTTGTAGTCCTGCGGCTTTAGATACTCACTTTATATTTATTCATGAGGTATTTCAGTTAGTTGTCTTGCAATTTACATACAGGCAGTATTTTATGAAATTGATTAAGTAATCAAGTTGGCTAAGGTTAATGACGTCATAATTGAATTAAAGAAAAAGTTATTCCGCATTTTAATTAAGCATGGCTTAATACGATAGTATGTTAACAATCCGGGTTAACACGGGCTGTTACAAGTAGCATAATAGCAACAGACATAATCCAGCATCTAAACATAACAACATAATCAGCAAGCATCAATCAACTAAGCTCCGGCCTCCTACCGCCCGAGATATCAACCCCAGCATTACCTGAACCTGAAATGGTGCCCTAAACGTGGGGTGAGGTCTCTAAAAAGAAATCTCAGTAAGACAAAGGGTCCTCAAGGATCTTCCACCCCAAGCTCACTTACATGTGCAATATAAGTTCAAAAGCAGTTCAACAGTATAAGTTCCAAAAACAGTGCAATGCAGCAGATAATCATGTCATGTGTGTTATAACTATTCTACTGATCAGAGAAATGCAGGAATATGTCTATTACCCACATCAGTACATGCTCATGCTGTACCGGCCCACAGGACCACCCCATGGCTTCCTGTCTAGGCGTAACACCACATACATATCATAAGCAATTGCACTTAACAGCCCAACAACATTTCCATAAAACAATACATTAAAGACACATCATGCATATAAACCATTCCCCCATGGGACATGGTGGAACCAACAATGGATAAACCGAGGACACGAAAGCTTACCTTGCAAGCTAACTATCCAAGCCAAGAGTCCAATTAGCTCAAAGTCCAAATACAGCATGATCACAATCTATTTTGGACCAGCAATCATATCAACAACTAAATCCATGATCATATAACATAAAGACAACGTTTTCCTTTTACGTTTTACGTCTTTAGGCTTCCCACAAAGTCATAAGCCCTTAATCACTTAGATTCTAACTTAACTAGTCATTACAGAAGTTCAACTTCATCAATATAGGGTCCACAAACCCAGAATGCCATTCTGTATGAACAATACTATTACTGTTCTCGGAAATCCAGAATATCCGGATATATGTCGGGGCAATATTCGGATATGCATATCCGGATATCAGAAGACCCCGTATCCGGATATTCATATCCGAATATTTCGCGACAGAATACAGTTTCTGCATTTCGTGAGATATCACTCCCAAGGTTCCATTTTTAACACTTCTAAACGTTAAAGCACACATCTTTAAGCCCATTTAGGTTCATATACTGGTTGGTTATTAGTTTAACTTATTAACATGTCAAGACTTCACCTTTAAGCATAAAACTCATGATCAAAGGTTCAAGAACATACCCAATGCTTCAAAACAGAAATGGATGATGCTCTTGGAGCTCACTTGAAGCTCCCAAAGTCAGGCTAAACACAACCCACGAAAATGGTGATCAAGAGTGGTTCTTTCTCTTCAAAGGTGTCCTTGAAGCTCAAAATGGTAACTTCAAGGCTCTCACAACTTCAACCCCAAGGTCAGCCCCACACCTCACACTCAGAAGCTAAAAACACAGAAATGAAGTAGCCTCACATGCACCCAAGGCTTGCTCTCACCCATTCAAGGTATTTAGGTGAAAGAACAAGAAGAAAAATGCTCTCTTGGAGGTTTATATGGAGGAAGAAGATGGTGGCAAGGTGACACTCAGAATTCCAAGGCATAAGTCACGTAGGAGGCACAATATGGCCTAGGGTTTTGGGCCAAATAGATATATATAGTCCACTTAAGTCTTGATCGCACTGTATTAGCGCTAATTGCTACGCTTATCATTTTAATCCCAAATTTAGGATTCTGAACCTACTCATCTTTCTAAGATTTATCATGTTTTTATTTTATTTTTCGCAGCACCTTTCCGGTACGCGCTTTTACATAGCCGGTATCGGTTCTGGCACCAGTTCTTATTATTTTGACTTGAAACTTTTTTTACAAGTTCTATATATTATTTTAGGAATATTCATGCACTTATTATAATTTTCCGGGATACTTCACCGGTATGCATTTATACCGAGTGGTAGAACCAGTATCTGCACTTTTCATCCGAAAAGCGACTTTCAGCATTATTACTCACTTACCATAATTGTTTAAGCCTTCTCACAGTTATTAAGGTCAATTATGGAATTATTTCCTAATTCTCGTATTTATTTAATTAATTTTCTTAATTAACGGTGCGGGTTCTTACATTCACCCCACCTTTTTAAGGATTTTGTCCTCAAAATCAAAAACATACCTGTCCCGAAACTCAGGGTATTGCCGGAGAAGCTCGTCCTCTTGCTCCAAAGTGCACTTTTCAGGAGTTCGTCCAGTCCATTGCATTTTGACAGTCTGGCCAACTGCTCAATAGTGAAGCTCACCTTCACCGGGATAAAATAGGCAGACTTTGTCAATCTATCCACAATGACCCAAATAGAGTCACAACCAGCCTGGGTCTTCGGCAATCCTACCACGAAATCCATGAAAATGCTCTCCCTCTTCCATTCTGGAATCTCAAGAGGTTGAAGCTTACCAGACGGCTTCTGGTGTTCAATCTTTACCTTCTGGCATATCAAACATTTGGACACATAGACCGTTATGTCTTTCTTCATGCCCGGCCACCAGAAATTTCTCTTCAAGTCCTGATACATTTTTGTAGCACTAGGGTGGATAGAAAATTGGCCCTTATGAGCCTCTACCATAACCTCTTCGGTCAAAGGACCTCGAGGAACCACAATCCTCTTCTGAAACATCAGAAGTCAATCCTCATTCCAAGACACACCTTCTTGGTTCTTCACATAATCAAGGCACTCTCTTTGCACTTGCGCCTCTTTGATCTTTTCCATCAATTCGTTAATGACGTCGGCTGTTTCCATCTCGAGAAGTGCATCCCCAAACAAAGATGTTACTGTCAGATCTCGAAATTTCTCAATTACATCAAAGTTACCTATCATCAATCTTGGAATATACGCAAGCACTCCTAAGCTGATCCAACGGATCATCAATGCGTGGGACGGGATACTTGTTCTTGATTGTCACATTGTTCAACTGTCTGTAGTCGGTGCACAATCGCATAGTCCCATTCTTCTTTTTCACGAAGATGACCGGTGCTCCCCATGGAGACACACTCGGCCGAATGAAATCATTCGCTGAAAGATCCTCAATGTGCTTTTTCAGCTCAGCCAACTCTGGTGACGACATCCGATATGGAGCTAACGAAATAGACCCCACACCAGGCAACAGATCAATGGAGAACTCTATCTCCTTTTGTGGCGGAAACTCAGGAATCTCCTCAGGAAACACCTCAAGGAACTCCCTCACACAGGAATGCAGTGAGATCCTCCTGTGCCCCACTCACCAAATCTCCCAACATGACATATCCAAGTGCCCCTGCACTCAAGGCTCTCTTAGCCTACAGTAATGATATATAAGGCGAGGAACTGACTGTGGATTCACACGGAGACATCATCACTCGTTTAGCACAATAATCAATCAATGCACAATTTCTGGACAACCAATCCATGCCCAGAATAATCTCCAAGTTGGCCATCGGCAATCCAATCAGATCCACCGAGAACTCACGGCCATCCCACTAAAATGCCACATCGCGATGAACAGTGGAGGTATCACACTTTTCTCCAGTGGCGGTGGTCACCCGCAACGGTGGAGAAAGCACAGACATTGGCAATCAAGCCCCACAACAACCGAGGTAGCAATGAAAGAATGCATAGCCCCGAAGTCAAACAATACATCAACAGAAGATCCACCAACTGTAATAGTACCTCTTACAAGGTTCGGAGCTTGGTCCGACTGCTGACTGTCCATGGTGTAAACTCGCCCCATGGCAGGTGGCACAACAGGTGCCGCTGTAGGTGGAAGGGGAGTCATATGAAGTGGAGCTGCCTGAACTGCTGCAGCTCTCGTCGTCGATGACGGACACTCTCTAGCATAGTGGCCCTCCTTGCCAGACTGAAAATAGATAGTCTGGCCGGTAGCACACGACCCCAGATGAACCCTCCCGCATCTTGTGCCTCGGGGAGTAGGAGGTCTCGTTGCACTCCCCTGCGTAGAAGTCCTCTTGAACTGACTAGGCGCCTGCTTAGCAGCCAACTGCTTTCCCTTGCCCTTTCCAGCAAACTTCCTATTTTTCCAGGACGTGGAAGTACCAGTTCCCTTTGTCTCAGTAATCTTGGCCCTCTTGTCCTTACTCACAATACAGACATCCTCGATGTCCCGACACTGCTGTACAAGTGTCCCGAAATCTCTCGATGCTGCCCCAGCTATGCAGTTGGCAATCTCCTCGCTATGTCCCCTGTGAAACTTAGCAGCAAAAAATGTAGGGATCAGCACAGCCATCCGGAAGTGAGAAAACTTTACCAACTCATTAAACTTCGCCAGGTACTCATCAACAGATATCGAGCCCTGCACCAAACGGT
The DNA here is from genome assembly GCA_032173675.1 of Gastrolobium villosum. Classification (NCBI taxonomy): domain Eukaryota; kingdom Viridiplantae; phylum Streptophyta; class Magnoliopsida; order Fabales; family Fabaceae; genus Gastrolobium; species Gastrolobium villosum. The sequence goes on along the minus strand of JAVKPL010007242.1, from coordinate 12,731 downwards.
CAAACTCCCCCTACTTCCTCTCCTGTGCATCATAAGGGAAATATCTGTCAAGGAAATAGTCCTCAAAGAATGGCCACATCATAACATGACCCTGCATCTCATATGCCTGAGAGGTGTTCATTCACCACTCGTGTGCGTCTCCTTCCAGCATATATGTTGCAAACATCATCTTTTGCGGGTCGGTATACTGCATGACTCAGAAAATCGTATCCAATGCATGTAGCCATCTTGCAGTAACAATAGGATCATATGACCCATCTAAGGAAGGTGGCTTATGCTTGCGAAAAGCATTAAGCCGACGGTCTATCACATCACGGTCCTCCGCGGGCTCTACGGGGTCTCTATCACCCCAGTTGTAACACCTCGTGTATACTTGATTTGTTAACATGTCATCATATTAAGCCACACTTAATTAAAATGCGGAATAACTTTTTCTTTCATCAATTATGACGTCATTATACTTAGCCAAGTTGATTTCATAATCATTTTCTTAAAAACATCGTTGTATGTAATTGCACAAGACAACTAACTGAAATATTATTCTACTGATCAGAGAAATGCAGGAATACGTCTATTACCCACACATAGTGCTAGACGCCACTTGCACCCACCCACAGTCTCACCATCTTGTATGACGCCACATACTCAGGCTTACCGTTTAAGTGGAAAAAACACATAAATATTAAAACCCATTGCACATATCAGCTCAAAAGAATTTCCAAGTATAACATGTAAACACAGCATGCATATAAGCCATCCCCCCATGGGACATGGTGGGACCAAACAATGGCAAAATCGAGGACACGAAAGCTTACCTTGCAAGTTAACTACCCAAGCCAAGAGTCCACACACAAGCTCAAAGCCCACAATAACTCAATCACAATTTGTTTATACAATAATTCATCATCAGTAACCATTAGTCAAGGTTACATTAAGTGATTAAGGCTTTCCATATCATTTTAAGTCATTTTATGCATTTTCTGCAGGAGGTATTCGAATACTCCTCGATGAGTATTCGAATACTCCAAGTCTCCAGAAAGTATTCGAATACTTTCACTCAAGTATTCGAATACCACACAGTATCCGAATACTTTACCTCCCAGTATCCAAATACCAACACTCATTGTATTCAAATACTCTCTAGTATTTGAATACTTCTTCAAAGGTATCCAAACACTTTTCTTCCCAGAAAAGTATTCCAATATTCCAGCAAGGAGTATTCGACTACCAGTGAACAAGTATTTGAATACTACACAAAAAGTATTCAAATACTCTTTCACCAGAATGCAAAAATACAAACAGTGATCTACATAATCCTATTTCTAAGGGTCCAAACGTGATTTGGAGTCCAATGACTCCATATACAGATGTTCATCAACATGTTATGAACCCAGAAACACATTCTTTTACTTAAATGATTCAATTTACAATTTTTAACCGATTAAACAAGCTTAAATCATCAAAAAGACAAAGAGGTGATCATGGTATACCTCTAAACTCCTAAACTCCGAAAATGAGACACAATAAAGGTCCTCTACACAGCAATATGGTTCTGACTTTACCAAGATACGAACTTGATCATCAAGCTATACCCTTTATGTCAAAGGTCACTTCTTGGCACCATAAAAGACATGTACAATAGCTCCACCCTCACAACTCAGAATCACAACCCCTTAAGCCTCACAAATTCTGAAGCTAAACTCAGAATGAGGTCTTTTACACACTCCCAAGGCAAGCCTTCACTCACACAAGTGTTTTTAGTGGCAAGAACAAGGAGAAAGGTGACACCTTTGGCTCACAAGAGGGAAGGAAGGTGAAGGTGGCAAGAGGAGGCACAACGCTGATGAAGTATCAGAAAACTCACGTAGGAACATCAAGATTATGGCCTAGGGTTTAGTGCCAAGCCTATTTATAGGCTCACTTAAGTCAAATCACCCAGTCTTAACAATAATAGCTATGCTTAGCATTTTAATCTCAAACTTTAGATTCTGAACCTACTCATTTTTCTAAGATTTTTCATAGTTTTATTTAATTTTTCGCAGCACCTGTCCGGTACGCGCTTTTCAATAGCCAGTATCAATTCTGGCACCAGTTCCATTATTTTGATCTGGAACTTGTTTTACTAGTCCTATATAATATTCTAGGAATATTCATGTACTTATTATAATTTTATGGAATACTTCGTCGGTACGCATTTATACCGAGTAGAAGAACCAGTATCTACACTTTTCTTCAGAAAAATGATTTTCAGCATTATTACTCACTTACTATAATTATTAAAGTCTCATAATAATTACTAGGGTCAATTATGGAATTATTTTCTAATTCTCATATTTAATTAATTAATTTCCTTAATTAACGGTGCAGGTTCTTACCCCAGTAACCTGACCAGTGCCTTCCACATGACTCCGGCTGTCGTCATGAAGACTAGGTGGAGGTGGTGGTGGAGGAAACTGACCCTCAGGACGGCCAACCCTCATCTCCTCCAACATGACCCTCATCATGGTCATGTTCACCAGCCTGTTCGCCTTTAGAACATCTTCGGTGGCTTTCCGGTTCGCCTCCCGAACGACGTCTATCATCGCCTGGTTGGCCAATCTAGCGGCCTCCTGATCGGCTAATCTTGCCGCTTGCATTTCAGCTAATGCAGTCAGGACCGGGTCGGGTTGACCCTCATTGGTGTCTCAGTTTCTCCTGGGTTGTACCATGACTCTGCACAGGTGACACAAGGAATGAGTTGATCAGACCCACATAATGTGGTCACATATGCATTACCATAATAAAACCCATCAAAGAGAACACACAAGACAGACTCACAACAAAACATCCTAAGTTATTGCAATACATACAAGCTTTTCCCTAGAAAGTGCTCAGATACCACTTGTAACGCCCGGCCACTTGCAAGCATCAACGACTATCCCCACACAGTAACACGAGACTTTTCTGTGCGCTTTGTCCTCACTCGCACACTTCCCGGGAAACTTCTTAGGAGGTCACCCATCCCTGAATTGCTCCAAATTAAGCACGTTTAACTGTGGAGTTCTTTCGATCCGAGCTACCGAAAAGTAGATGCATCTTGTTAGTATAGGTAGTACCAATTAATTCTTATAAGCTATCCTCAACTATACTGTTCTATAGCAGCACAATCTCTAGAATCTCTCTCTTTCCGGTGTTATTCGATTCATTCATGTACCCCTCCCGCTGATAGTACGCTAGCTCTTCCACTAACTATACATTCAATTGTACGTTAGCTCTTCCACTAACTATACAATCGTCAGCACCCGGGATGTTACAATCATCTTTGACTTCCAACAAAAAATTATAATATGGTTGCCTGAGATACGAAGTAACCCAAATTTTCATCTAATAGAGGAGCTGTTGTACAACAATAACCTATGTAATAAAAATATATTATGTATCTTACAAAAAAAAAACATAACATAGATCAAACACAAGCCACTTTCTCCAGCATGATTGGTTAATGGGTCTTGGATTTAGAAATTTTTGGGTTATGATTAGGGAAATTCCCAAGTAGGTAGATGGTAAGGTTGGGGAATTATTGGATTGGTTTGGATTGAATCGATTTTCACCAACCACTACAAAAAAGGCTATTTAGCCACATTTAAAAATGTGGCAAACATTGATAAAAAATGTGGCTAATAAATTTTACCACATTTTGATTGAATGTGTCTAAAAGTGGTGTTGCAATAATTTAACCACATTATTTTATTCATTTAGCCACATTTTGACTAAGTGTGGTAGCATTTTTTTAGCCACAATTATTGTAAATTTAGCCACTTTACAAATGTGGTTAAATTATATAATTTGCCACATTAAAAACATGTGACTAATTATGTCTGATATTAGCCACATTTATAAATGTGGCTAAATATATAAAAAAAATCAATAAAAAAATTTCAAATTTAATAAATCCTACAATAATAAAGAAAATAATATAAAAAATAGCTCAAGGCAAAGTAGTGAACACAGGAAAATATCAACCAAGCTCCAAACCTTATATCATTGAAGAATTTACAGTAAACATCAAGTTTTCAATTCATACAAGCTAATCAATTTTTCTACTACCATTACATAAGGAAAATAATTGTCAAATAAAACTATTCATAAATTTTTCTACAAATACAATTTTTTCATATTATCCTTCCTAAACTTGTTCTTGTATGCATTGTGATCCTTTGAAGCATTATCTACCCAGTCATACCTGCATAGAAAATATTAAACTTTAGCTTAATGATAAGTCAAAAATCAAACATTAAGCTAACTCACACCCGCAAACATAATTTTATGCAGTACGATACAATAATATAAAACCAAGAAATATTCGACTAGCGATTAAAACTCCAGCTTTCTTATTGCATATATTAACAACTAAACCAAACTTTCAAGTCCTTAAAACAACACTCCAGCGTCCAATAACTAACTGTGAATTTTCAGATTTATTTTGAAATATATAAAAGCAGTATAACTATCAATAACAAAACGACAAGCACCACAAGGAACAAATAAGCATGTGTGGTCATCCGCCATATATGCTCAAAAAGAGTTGTACCTCAAATATAGTTGTAGTTGTATTCTCCCTTGGGAAGTTTTGTAGAGTTCAGATAGACATCTCCACTTGAATATACTTGCTACAATCAGAATGTATAAATATGAAGAAAAAAAAATTAAAAGTTACCCCCTCCCCTCAACCCTCATCTTTAAAAGCAAAAAAGAAATTAAATATCAGAATACCTTATTAGTATCAGAAATCATATATGGGACCCTTATCTGCAAGTTTAACATAAATTAGGAGAATATGTTAACATCATTACAGTGCCACATAACAAACATAAAGGAATAACACAAAAAAAAGAAGCAAATTTTACAGGACTACCTTATTTAAAATTGCTACAGGTGCAACTTTTTCAGAAGCTAGTAGTGCTTCAACTTCAATCCTGACTGGCGCTTCACTCCCATCAAGTACAACTTCCTCTTGATTGACTTTTAGTGCAACAAACAATAAAGCCAAATGTTAAGCCCACATCTGAAGAGTATATTCAGAGAATATACACAAAAATATGAACCAAATAATAGCGAAATCAAGAAGGAAGAGACATACTCTACCTCTGCACTAATAGGAAATAATTAGCAAACAAATCTGAAGTATAATAATTAATAGTTGTTTCACTGAAAATGAACCTAGACGCTTTCATCTTTAAGTGATAACTCTTGTCAACAGCCCTCTTATTAATAGTTGTCTGCTTCTCATCCAAGAGCTTAGGCTGCAAGGGGTTGAAATTTTACTTTTAAGTTAACAATTCATAAGAACCTGCATCATATTGGTAAAAATAATAATTAAATTGACCCGCCTTGCCTTCTCCTGTGTTTGTTACTATATCAATTGCATAAACTTCATTCTCCTCAAACTCTAAATCATCAACCCTCGTATCTGGATTAGACAAACTAAGCACAACATTAAGATAAAAAAAATCAAAGCATATTCCAGAACGTAATGTGGAAATTAAGAGCACAAATTCCCTTAACTCAAACACCGACTAATCATAGGAAATTTAATTAAAAAAAAAACAACCACTAAATCAAGATTCATATTCAATAATGAATAGAAATCCAAAAGACTCTCTGCTATGCCCAGTAAATCTACATGTTTATGGTGTCAATATTATCAGCAGCAGAATCCATACACTGAAGTGGTAGCATTAGAGATTTAACAAAGAAACATAGTAAGAAATAAAAGCTCGGATTCAAACTCACTGTAATATCTTCATCGCGATTTGAATATGAAATCCTACGGATCGATTTTAAATCCATAGAATCTTCAAAAACGAAAGTAAATGCTGCATTCAAACTCTGGTTTGTGATTTGGCGAAAGAGAAGAAAATCAATAAGAGAAACTGAATCTGAAAAACGAAAGGGAAAAAAAGAAACAATTAAAAATTAGGTTTTACTAATTATGTACTTTTTGGATGAAAAATCCTAGAATATTTCATTGTGATTCTCTATAGAGTCGAGCAAAGACACATTGGCTCATATACCTCCACGGGCACCGAAGGAAAATGAGGCGTATTTCGGAGAAAGGAACAAAAAAGACGAAGAGAAGCGAAACAATATAAAAAAGAAAAAAAGAAGAAATGATGAGAAGTAAAATAAGTAAGAATAAGAAAATATTTATTGTGATGATTGATTAACAGATGGATGATGAGTTGTTTTGCCACATTAACTGTGTAGTAAAAAATGATTTTACAACATTAAATTTAAATGTGGTTAAAGTAATGTCCCTAGACTCTGCCTTTTTTATAGTTAACCCATCCAAAAATCGATCCAATCCAATTAAATTTTGCGGTTTTTTTTCCGGTTTTTTGTTTTTCGGTTAATTTAATTTTCGGTTTTTCGGTTCGGTTACTGCGGTTTGAATCAATTTGGATTGGTTGATGAACACCCTAGCTAGTGTCTACAAAGAGATAAAATGCTTATAGGAGAAACACCGAAAAAAATCACATATGAAAAGTGATATAATAATAAAGGATTTTTGAATTCTTCCTAAAATTTATGGGTTTTATAAGAGTTATGTTATAGGAAAAGTGATTGTGTTATGTTATAGAGATTCGTTTTGCGTGCCGGAATTTTTTTTTTGGCCGCGTGCCCCACAAAATGTTGTGAGTGTAGGAAACTTTTTGTGGTTATGTTAAATGATAGATGATAAACCCAAAATTTATTATATGTTACTTACTACAATTTATTGTGTGTTAGCTACGCAATGAAATAAAACATTGTAACTCCAAATACTCGTTACGTTACAAAATACTAAAGGAAGAAGTGATATAATAATCTTTTAGTAATTCCTTTAAAAGAAAAACTAAATAAATAAAAGTTTGTTTGGAAGAGAGGGACCGTGTGGGTGGTGTGACATATACGGGTGTTAATGGACTCAGTCAGGCCGGGTTTTGGTCTTGAAAGATTAAATTTATGTTTAAATATATAACTTATAACCTATTATGAATATAATTATCGGTTTATTGTTTGAATTATTTATACATTTTTTTTTGGCTTACCCTATTAACCTATTAATGGAGAGTAATATAACTTGAATCAAAAATTGTAAGTTATAAGGACTTCATACATTTTATGTAATAGGAAATAGGCAGCAATAAATTATACAAAATATACTAAAAATACAAATATTGATAGAAAACATATGGCAAAGAAAACAAAACTCAAGGAATATTAGAGAAATCATTTAATCCATGCCCACTTCAAAAAAAATAGAAAGATGGAACTATACATAACAACCCAAGCCAACTTACAAAAGGAAATTATTACAAACTCTAAATGAACTCTAAGTGAAATACATAAATATTGATTGAAGAGCGCGAAAGTGATAAAATCATATAATATAAAAAAATCAGCAAATAATAATAATAATAATAATAATAATAATAATAATAATAATAATAATACATCCATTTTTTCAACTATTACATATTAAAAATGAACAACTAGTAAAATAGAAATAGAAGAACGCTAAATCACCTTTGCAAACAAATTACATTTAACATTATGCAAAATATATCAATATAGCAGAAGAGAGACCACAGAGAGACGAAGAAAGACCTTCTACAAGGGAGAAAGGTGAAATACTCGGAGATGGCAGAAATCGAAAGGGAAAATGATGATGAAATGCTTGGAGATAACTTCAACGAAGAGAATGACCGAGAACAGATGCTTGATGGCTTGAATGGGCTGAGTGCACTGATGAAAGTGAAAATTAGGTTAGTATATATAAAAAAAACTTAGCAGGCTAGCTTGATGGGCTTTAATGTCGTGCTTTTGAATCGAAGTCTGAAACTTTTTTATTAAATAAGCTTTTATACAAGTTTAAGTCTAGATACAAAACCAAAACACACAGATCGGGCTAGGTCTATAAGAACCGGGCCAAAAGCCCATGGCTCTTTTAACACCCCATAGTGACAAATGTTCTTAAATGTGTTTTTTTTTTCTTTTAAAAAATCAGAGTTTATAAAGAAAAATTTGGAATCAATATTACCTAACAAGTCATATGTATAATTCTTTTTCCCCATATCATTAGTGAAAAAACAGACTTGACATTGTTAATGTTTTTGCTTATAATGCAGAAAACATTTCTCTATCATATTTGGGATATGTTATCTGTCATATTTGGGAGTGAATCCTTTTATATATTATTTAATATAATCATATCATAGGAGAATCATAATCGTAAAAAGATAGATCAATGGTGATAAGGGAAGAGAGAGAAAAAATATTAGAATAGGAAATTATAAAATTGTCGCCGTTGATTCATTTTTATATGGTTAGAATTCTCCCACATGACATGATCATGTTAAATAAAACATGAGAGAATCCATTTCTGTCACACTTACATAAAAGAGAGTGAGTCACGGTATAAATAAAAAAGAGAAAAAAGATTTATGGGATCCACTTACTTTTATGTGAATATGGCCCATAAATTTTATTTGCAGTAAAAGCAGAAATATTTTTTCTATTATTTAAAAAACATTTATTGTGCATTAATTACGAAATGAGATAAAATATTTTAGATCCGAATATTCGTTATACATATAAAAGGAATAAGTGATATAAAAATCTTAAAGTAATTATTTTGATAAATTAAAAAAAAAAAAAAAAACAGAACTAAAGAAATAAAACGCTTCTGTGTGTATGAGTGTTTTGGGGGAGGGGGATTGTGTAGGTGACGTGAGGGATACTTTTATAAACGTTTTATTTATTTTTCCCCAAAAGTCAGATTTCATAATTGGACAATGATCTTCGACTAAGGATACAGAACTAATAATGTACACAAGAAAAAATTCATTCTCAATTTTTTTGAAGTGAATCCTTTTATGTATTAGTTAAGTTAATACGATATGTGAGATAATTATAATCATTTATAAGTAAATCAACAATGATGATTTTGTGACTGATCTCTATTTTTTATTTTTTTCTGTTATTTTTCAATATCATTTATTTACTTATAAATGATTAAGATCGAGATAATGATGAACTTCTCTAGTTTTTTTTTCCCATTTCACTAATGCAAAATAGATTTGACATGTGCAAGGTGATTTAGAGGTAAGTGACAAAAGAAAAATTACATACAGTGAATGGAGGTTATTTGAAGTGAACCGAGATCACCATTTTTAGGTGGTTCCTTAGTGTAAATAGGAGGGTAAAATGAATAAAGTGAGAAAATAATAGGGGTAAAAAAGAAAAGAGAAAATTAATGTTGTAAGAGGGAGCACAAAATGATTCAGTGGTCCTGGAACATATTAAATATTTCCCTAGTTAATGATATTTGAGTAAATCACTCCAGATTTTTTGAACATATTTCTAAAATTTCTTAAATATTAATTAAGAAAAATTTATTATCATTTATTACACAATGACGCAAAACATTTTAAATCCTTAAATGTTAATTGAGAAGTATTATGGTGCATTAATTATACAGTGGGATAAAATATTTTAAATCCTAATATTCCTTATAAATATTAAACGAATAAATGATATAACAATCTATGTAGCACCGATACGGACACGGGACACGTGACACGACACGACACTCCGACACGTTAATTCTAAAAAATGTTACATTTCAACACGTTAGGACACGCTTTGATATTAAATAATATTTTTAATTTATGTAGTGTATACTACATTTAATATTCAATAATTTAACAAAAAAAAATAAAACTAAACTTATAATATTCGTCAATTTTGCAAAGAAACATAAAACATCCCAAATACTTATATTAAACTCAATAAAATGGTAATCGTAATCCAACGAATCTATTAGTTTGGAACTAAAAACTCAACGCAACGCAACCTTTAATTTTTTTTTGAATTTCTATTACGCGTGTTGGAGTGTCGGGGAGTGTCGAGAAGTATGGACACGACACGTCAGAGTTTCTGAAGTGTCCGTGCTTCATAGATAAAATATTAAAGTAATTTTTTTAAAAAATGAAAAAGAAAAGATTATATGTGTATGAGTGTGTTTGAGGGAGGGGAGTGTGGGTGGTGTGACGAATACTTTTACAAACGTTTCCTTTTTTTCAGATGTAAGAGTTCATGATTAGGACAAAAATATTATATTTAATAAAACATAGAGAACAAATATAATATTACATGTATAGTTCTTTCTCTCCATTTCATAGATTTGAGTCTCATTATTACAGCACTATCCTCTCCGTCAAATTGAAACATACGAAAAACAGAATCAACCAAATTGAGTACTCAAGGAGTGATGAACAATTGGAGCGAAGATTCAGCAACAAGCTGTGACCTAATTATGATTCCACAACTTCGAAGTCCTACTCAAGGGTTGTTGGTTGATGAGAACCAAAATTCAACCCAAAATCAAGTCAATTCTATTCCAAAAATTGTTGAAGGAAACCAAGGCTTAACCGCATGGGAAAAATTAGTACAACAAAGACATGTGAAAAGTCTCAATCGAACGAGGTTAGCAACTTTACCACGGTACAATGTAGATGTCTTTTTGGTAATTTGCTATATTCTTTTTTTTTTTTCCTTATTTTGAGCAATTGTCACAGGGACAACTCAAAATCAAATGAGGATGTAGGAGACGAACCAATAAATCATAAAAGATATCGTCAACAAAGTGAGAGAGATATAAATCTGAAAAGCTCTATGTTTCGGGGAGTTACCAAGTATGATTTATGATCTGTTGATATATGCAATTAATTCACGTACATTTTGCAATAACATTAATTAATGTGAATTATAATTAATTTTGAGATCTAGGTGCAAGGATTCTCGTTTCGAAGCTTTTGTTTGGGATGGCAAAAACAGACCTGGAGGGAAAGGAAAGACAGGTTGAAATGAATCGTTTTTTGTTCTCCATTTAATTGCTGCCTTCAACGTCTTACTAATAATTTTGTGTTCTGCTGCATTAATTCTTGGATCTTTTTCAACTACTCCAGTTTATATTGGTAAGTAAATTATCTTTTCTTTTATATAATATATAGTTTAATTGCTGATATTATCTTTCGTGCACTGTTTGGTAAGTAAATTTTAATGTGAATTTGAAAAGGAGAATGAAAAAAGAAATAACATAAAGATCTTCAAAAATCAGGGTACAATTTAGATACTAAATTGTAGTGTTGATATATAACTAATGATTTTAAAAAATTAACTAGTTATTATATCGTGCATTGAATGAGATTTTTTATATTCAGCTACAATTTAAAAAATAAATAAAATGTTAAAGGGAGAGAAGAATGGATGATTTGCTAAGATATTGTATCTCAATTGATACCGGCTTAAGTATTTAAGATAGAGATGTGATGGTGAAGCAAATGTTTGATCCTTAGTAGAATTATTTTAAGCTACAATTCACTGCTTCCACCCACCTACTTGCACCTCTCTAGTTATTTTAAGCTAGTGACAATGAATTAGTTATGAGTGATCTGGTTAATTAGTTATTTGTGGAAAAAATAAAAAAAAGAAGAAGTAGATTTTGTTAAAATTAAACGTACATGAATGTTAAGTTAGTTTTTTTACATCAATGACTATGAGTTGCACTGTATTGTCTGAAGTGTATGATTACTTTGAGGATAAAATTAGCTATTCTTATCCAAATATTGAGAGAGAAAAAAATCAACAATCATGTACGAATGCATAAATATAATCACACATCCATATAATCTCATCTTGTAGCATATCGAAGCAAGAGAAGATAAAACTTTTTATCTTCTCATTTTTTGTTTCGTTCTGTTTATCCTCTCTTTTACACCATTTTAAATTATAATGTATGAACTCTAATTTTCTTTTTTATTTAAAAAATAATCTATTGCTGAGTGTACCAATAACGCATGAAATTCATATGGTTCTTGAATATGCCCTTTTGAGTTTATAAAGGTTTTGGGAAGTATTTGATCAGAACTCTTTTTAGGGAGACCCGGAGGAGGTTTTAAGAGGGATATCACATAAGGAAAAAATATTTATAAGAAGAGATCTAAATGGATACGTTGAACTAAGTAGTGAAGATTTGACATGGCTCATGGACGCTTTACCTATGCAATTAGAAATGAGGCTGGTGAAAATATCTTGAACATTGCATTTGCTTATAATTTGACGTTGGTGATCATCTTAAGGAAAAGAGTCGTATCTAATCAATTTTTGTAGTGGTCAAAATTATAGTTAGTTTGATTCCAAAGTGTACCTTGGAAAATGTGTAGCTACGTAACATAGATTAGAGGTTTTAAAGGTTCAGTAAAATAAAGTTGGGAAATGTTTTTCTCATGTTGCATGAGACAAATTGTCTCATGCAACACACAAAAAAGTGAGTGGGACCCACTGAAAAGAAGAGAGAGAAAGGAAAAATGTGGGTCCTACTCACTTTTTTATGTGTTGTATGAGACAATTTGTCTCATGCAACATAAGAAAAATATATCCCAATAAAATATAGAAAATAAAAAGAAGTGCTCTTAACCCAACAATTGTGAAGTTAAAGGAAGGAAAAAAAACACATACTTCAAGTAAATAATTATTCAAGAAGGACCATGGCGGTTAGCGGAAGAAGGAAATACGATATTGAACCAGATGTCTAACTGTACCCAAAAGGTGGTGTTCCGGATGGCCCAACAACGCAGCGGCCCAAAGGTCCAAGCCCAATCTCAACTCGCCATCCACGTCAACCTTACCAACTGTCAACCCTTCAC